>MU226020.1:2235001-2249411 GCA_018584345.1 Thuja plicata
GCTTAAGGTATATCATATGTCTTACTTCAGAAAAGAAAGCCCTAAGTTCAATGGAGAGAATTACTTGGATTGGAAAAACAAAATGATAACACATCTACAATGCATTGGATTTGAGATCTTTGAAATTGCCACACAAGAGGTTGTAATTCCATCTTTGAAAGACCTTGCAAAGGATGATGCTACTAATAGACAAAATGAAACATTTACCAATAATTCAATTTCCAAAGAAGCCCTAATCAATGCCTTGTCTGACAGTGAATTTTCTAAAATCAAGAAAATTGACAAAGAATGCACGCAGGAAGACATGGAAGAAGAAATACAACAGTCTTGAGATGTTCCCTAAAGAGAACATTAGAGTTTACAATCAAAGGATAAATGAAGCAGTATCCGAAATCAGGAACAATGGTGGTGAAATATCAGAAGAAGATATAATGGATAAGTTGTTAACTACTTTGACATCAGGCTATTAAAACAAGATCAGTATTCTAGAGGAAACTATGCAATTCTCACAAAACTTCAAGAGAGAGACTCTAATCAGAAAAATCTCTGCATTTGAGATATCAAGATTAAAGGCTGAACCTAAAAATGAATCAGCTTTCAAAGCCACAGTCCATGGTAAGAAATCCTTGCACATCTCTAGTCACAATGAAAAAGAAGAATTTGATGAAGAATTTGAAGAAATCATATCCATGATTGCTAGAAGAGAAAAGAAAGGAAAAGGTAAATATGAAGGACAACTTCCATTTAAATGTTTTTCATGTAATAAGATAGGCCACTTTGCATCTAAATGTCCCACAAGAGTCAACAAGTTCAGATCTGATTACAAACCCAAATATAAGAAGGAATGTTATCATGCTGAAGGTGTAACTGATGAAGATACAGGAGAAGATGAAATTGGATTTTTTTCCCTTAGAGATATGGAAAGGATGCTTGAGGAAATGGACATTGCAGATGAAAAGGAAGAACATGAGCTAGCCCTACTTTTGAAAGCACACATCAGAACTGATTAGATCATTAACAGTGGATTCTCTCATCATATGACAGGTGACAAAGACATATCTATTTAGTTAGACAAGTACAAAGGTGGTATGGTTAGATTTGGAGATAACACTCCTAAACCTATCATAGGTAAAGGTTCTATCACTTTGGATGGAAATAATAAGACAGATGATATTCTATATGTTGATGGATTACATCATAACTTGTTGAGTGTTGGACAACTACTTGACAAAGGTTATCATTTAGAGTTCAAGGACAACAAGTGCATCATTAACAACAAGGATGGAGACATAATTGCATCAGGCTCCAAAACAAAAGGTAATATTTTTCAACTTATTTCTGATGTGATTTGTTTTGTTGCAAAGGTGGATGACAGTTGGTTATGGCACAAGAGCCTTTGTCATATCAACTTTGATAATATAGTAAAGATTAGCAATGTTAAGGCAGTTAGAGACCTACCAAGTATTGAAAAACCAGTTGACACAATATGCAGGGAATGTGTTATGCGAAAGCATGTAAGGAATTCCCTCAGAAGCAAGCAGAACTCAGCTGAGAACAAATTGGACCTAGTGCATATAGATTTATGTGGTCCTACTCAAACAAGATCATGCTGTAGAGAAAGGTATTTCATTTTGTTTGTTGATGATTTTTCGAGGATGATGTGGGTTGTGTTCTTAAAGGAAAAGTCTGAAGCCTTTGAGAAGTTCAAAATATTCAAAGCTAAAGTTGAGAATGAATCCGGATTGAAACTAAAATGTCTAATATCATATAGAGGAGGAGAGTTCACCTCTGATCAATTTTATGACTATTGTGAAGAGAATGGTATTAAAAGACAATTAAGTGCAACTAGAACCCCTCAGTAGAATGGGATTGCAGAAAGGAGGAAAAAGATCATACTTGATACAGTGCGCACTATGATGATTGAAGGAAAAGTTAAGCAGTATATACTATCAACAGAACCCAATTGAGGCTAGGCACAGATAATACTTCCTATGAACTTTGGTTTGGCAATATACCTACAGTAAAGTACTTCAAAATCTTTGGTAGAAAGTGCTACATCAAGAGAGATGATAGTGTTGGTAAGTTTGATGCTAGAAGTGATGAAGGTATTTTCCTTGGTTATTCTACTAAAAGTAAAGCATACAGATGTTTCAATCTGAGATTAAAGAAGATAATTGAAAGCACACATGTTAAGATTGATTAAAATTTTATGGTTCAAGAAAGATACTATGAATATGCACCTATGATTGAGGATGAATCAAGATCTAGCAAATGATACTGTTATTGAAGAAATGTTTGATTGCATTGATGTCTCATGCAATGACCCTAAATCAAGCATAGAAGAATCATAGACTATAGAAGAACAAGACACACCTAAAGTTGCAAAATTCACATCTAGATACCACTCTAAAGATGACATCATTAGAGATCAGAGCAATAGTGTTTTGACCAAATCTAAAGCAAAAGGTCTAGCAATGGATGAAGAGGTATGTTTACTTTCACATATTGAACCCTTAAGTGTTGAAGATGCCTATAATGACTCTGATTGGAAGAATGCAATGAAAGAAGAATTAGATCAGATATTCAAAAATGACACATGGGATTTTGTCCCCAGACCCAGTGACAAAAATGTGATTGGAACAAAGTGGGTATTTAGAAACAAGATGAATGAAGATGGTATAGTAGTTAGAAACAAAGCAAGATTCGTATGTAAGGGATATGCATAGAGAGAAGGAATAGACTACACTGATACATTTTCCCCTGTGAGTAGACTATAAGCCATAAAGTTGTTCTTGGCATATGCAACAGTCAAAGACTTTAAAGTATATCAAATGGATGTTAAATCAGCTTTTTTGAATGGTGATTTGAATGAAGAAATCTATATTGAACAACCTGAAGGATTTAATCTTTCAGATGAATCAGACATGGTATGCAAATTGAAGAAGGCACTTTATGGTCTTAAACATGCCCCAAGAGATTGGTATGAGAGACTTGATGGTTATCTTACCAAGATTGGATTCAAGAAAGGAGCGACAGATTATAACCTATTCACAAGAGAAACACCTGATGGATTATTATTAGTTGCTATATTTGCTGATGACATTATCTTTGGGGGTAATGATAAGCTCAGTAAAGCATTTGCAAAAGAAATGCAAAATGAATTTGAAATGAGTATGATTGGTCCTATAAAATACTTTTTGGGATTAAATGTAAAGCAAACAGATAAAGGTATATTCATTAATCAATCTAAATATGTGAAGGAAATACTGAAGACCTTTCAGATGGATGATTGCAAGCCAGTATGCACTGCCATGATAATAGGTAGCAAGCTTTCAAAAGGTGATGACTCCACAATAGTTGATAAGACATTGTACAAATCTCTGATTGGTAAACTCATTTATCTAACTCAATCTAGACCTGACATATCTAATGCAGTTGGCATTGTTGGAAGATTTGGAGCTGAACCCAAGTAAAGTCACCTAATGGCAGTCAAAAGGATATTCAGATATCTAAAGGGAACTATAGACTATGGTTTATGGTATCCTAAATCAGAGAATGTAAAGCTCCATGTATACACAGATGCAGATTAGGAAGATTGTATTGATGATAGAAAGAGAACTTTAGGAGGAGCAATATTCCTTGGAGATAGGTTGGTTTCTTGGATAAGCAAGAAGTAGAACTGTATTTCTCAGTCAACAGCAGAAGCTAAACATGTTGCAGCAGCACTGAATTGTTCAACTATGGTTTGGATCAAGCAAATGGTTAAAGACTTTGGCATTCATGTTGATTATCCTATTTTTATTCATTGTCATAATACTAGTACTATCATGTCTAAGAGCCCTGTCATGCACACAAAGACAAAACACATAGAGATCAAGTACCATTTTTTAAGAGAAAAAGTTGTAGACAAAGAAGTTAAATTGGACTATGTGAACACCAAAGAATAGCTAGTAGATATTTTCACAAAGCCCTTATCAAAGGATACTTTTGAGTATCTTAGAGAGAAGTTGGGAGTAATTCCCTCTCCTAAGTATATTTAGAAGAAGTAGCAAAGACATTAGTCATTAAGTGACTGATGAATGGTTGACTACTCTACTTCTAGAGTAGTACCTGTGCCTAAAGGACTATGGCACCCTTTTCCATTGATGTCAAAGGAAGAGTATATTGTAAGGAGGAATATGTACTAAGGGGGAGCATATACTCTTGGGGAGTATATATATGGAACAAAAATACAGACAGAGGAACTGCAGCAGTTTAGAGAAATCTTTGATGAGGATATTGAGAAGATTGTAAAAGAAAGAGGACACCATGAACAGAGGATGTTTTTGATATCATATGTTGCCATCAATGTCAAAGGGGGAGATTGTTGGAGATTTGATTCAGAGTAGTTGATTGATTGTATGTTTGTCATTGATGATAACATATAATACACAGTAGTAATTCTGTGTGAACTTATGTGAGTGATGAAATGAAGAATTGTGTGGATAGATACATGTTGTTGACATGTTTATTATGTTATGTCCATACACACAAACCCAGATATGATGTTTCAGTAAAGTTAAGCAATTTTGTTATTAGCAGTTACAGTTCTGGATGTATAAAGGTTTAGGGCCGATGTATATAACATGTTTCATGAGTTGTGTTTATCTTCAGGATATGTGTGTGTATATGCATGATTAATTATTAGTTGATGATATAAATCCAAAGGTGCCAAATGTGTTTCAATATGATTGCAAAGTTATGGTTAATTTGGTGAGGCCGACTACGTGAAGCGTCGCGTCTATTCAGAATTGACTTGCGCAGAATTAATATTGTTTGCATGCTTAGTTACGCTGACTAAGATATTGATGAAGTCTTTTTAAGAGCCAACATGACCTTATAATTTGGAGAAGATAATTATAGTAGTTCAATTGTGATACGCTAAGTGTGAATGATACTAAATGTGAAGAAAGATGTACAGAGCAGATTATCAAAGTTGGTTCATTCATCAAGGATCTATGTGAAGAAGAAGTGAAATATTTTAATACAGTGGAACTCATCAAGATAGTAGGTCTACTCTATAGTTCATCATCAAATATAGTGCATATCTGTTATACAGATTGTTGTAGCCTTCACCATCAAGTAGTGAGCTTTTGGATAGTGAGTCTGCCACCTCTAATAGGGTTATTTGTAAAAGAATCCTAACAGGGTCCGACCCTTAACCAGGTCACTATACTTATTGCATTGCATTGTACAACTCCTAATAGGGATTACTAAAAACAAGTATAGTTTATTATGGGTGCTAATTCCCACCGGGGTTTTTACCATTTAGTTTCCCCGTAATCAAATTGTGTGTTGAGTATTGTGTTATTTGATTATGCATTTACTTTGTTGTATACTAAAGTTGAAGAAGTAAACAAAAGGACTAAAGTATCTGATAACTGATTCACCCCCCCTCTCAGTTATCCTTTGGGACTATTCTAACACTTATGTATAGAGAAAATAAAAATATGATGTGATGTCATCTCCAGTATCACCTTCGGTAGCATCAACATCAATATTTCCAACATCAGAACCAATAGGATCACTTAGGGACCCCTACATATATCCCTATACCTGATGCAAATATGTGGTATGTTGGGAGTAACCCTCGCTTGGGTCAAATGATCCACCAATTTACCCAAAAGACACTCAATAAACCAAGAGTAAAACCTGCTGCTTGATGTTGGATAGGTGCGGGAATAACTGGACAAGGAAGAGGAACAAGGGGATCCTCACACACACAATATCAAAATTTATCACTCAATTTAGCCCCTAGCTTATCCTGTGGCATACCTCCATCAGCCCCTTTAAATGCTTTCATTTCAAAGTAATTAGGTTTCCTACCCAATTCAAACTCAGCCCATATTATTTTTAGAAAATACAAGGGCAGCTCATGATTAGCATGTCATCCCCACCTCAATTTTACCTTCTTGGGTTTCTAGGTTACCAAAATTTTGTGTCTTGAGTTATTTATTTTATGTTACGGATGCTACTATTTGATAGATCAATTATATTTATGCATGGTTGTGGATTAGTTTGTTTTAAGAGGTAAAAAGTTATAAGATCTGATTCACCCCCCCCCCCCNTTCCCCCCCCCCCCCCCCCTTTCAGTATCTTGCTTTCCCATCTTGTATTTCCAATATACACATCCTCCACTTACTTCCCTTCTTAGGAGCCAACATCACTGGGAAAACACATGGGACTATGCTCTTTTTGATTAGCCCCTGGTCCAAAAGTTCTTGTACTTGCCTGGCTATCTCCTTGTTTTTCTCCTTTGTCATTTTATATGCAGCCTTGTTTGGAAAAGATGCTCCTAGCACAAATTCAATCTGATGACTTATCTCCCTCTTCTGTGGTAGTGTAGCTAGTGTACCTTCACATATTATGTCTTTGAACTATTCCAACAGTTGTTCCACTTCCTTTGGCATAGGGGCTTGCATATGAGCCTCCTCATCCTTTGGATTTAACACAATTGCATAGTCAACACCTTCCCCTTTCATATCCCTTAGGAATTATTTCCCACTCATCAATAGTACATTGGATTTTGTCTTATCCATTATTTCTTTTTCTATCAAAGACTAGATTTTAAAAGTTACCCCATTTTTCTTGAAGGAGTACTTGTTCTCTTTCCCATTATGGACAGATTGCCTATCATGTTTTCATGGTCTTCTAAGAAACATATGGTAAGTATTGATTGGAAACACGTCAACAAGTATCTTGTCTTGAAACATACCAATGGTGAATTCTACCCACACTTGCTCATTTACCAAGATGTTCTAGCCCTTGTTTAACCATGTAACTTTATAAGGACACACATGTGGAATATTGGTGAGTTTCAACTTCTCTACTGCCTCCTCAGAGATAAAATTATTTGTGGATCCTAAATCAATAATCACTTTACATAATTTCACCAATATCTTGCACTTGACTCTAAATAGATCCATTTTTTTCTTATGCTCATCTCTGGTGGGTGTCTTGATCAAAATTCTTCTCAACATGAGGTGTTCTCTTTTCTCTAAATATAGACTCACCTCTGACTTCTTAGAACAATCCTCCTCTTGGACATAGGCTATCTTCTTCTCTCCTTGTGACGCTGAGGGTTTGTATGGACACCTATATGTAGGGTGTCCCATCTCACCATAGTTTTAGCATTTGATGGAAGAAAAGTGAGAACTTCTTCCAAAACCCCTTGATCTTCCTCTTCCACTGTTATAAGAACTTCTTCCTCTATTGTATCCACCACTATTGCCTAACTCAGGTCCTTCTTCTATATATATAGAGTCACCTTGACTTTGATTGGAATTTACCCTTCCACTTGTGCCTCTTCTATGGCCACCTCTATTGTCTCTACCCCTTCCTCTCCCTCTGGAGTTAGAGTCTTGCTTCTTCCTAAGTTTCTCTTCTACTTTCAAAGCCATTTGGAAAAAACTATTAATGGAAGTTAGGGTAAAGAGACTGGGTTATTGTATATTCCACCTTAATCCATTAAGGTACTAAGCAACCTTTATTCTCTCTTTCTCCTGTATTCTTAGTCTAATACAAAGCTTCTAAAACTCTTCAGTATATGATGGCACATCTAGGTCCTTTTGGCTAAGATTTTGTCTCTTCTTGTGTAACTAAACTTTATAGTCTTCTGGAAGGTAATTCTCCTTCACTTTTGTGACCATTGATTTCCAATTTTCTATGGGTTTCTCACCCTCTTTCTCACTTTCTTCCTGCAAAAACTTCCACCATGTGAGTGCTTTTCCTCTTAGCCTAGACTTTGCTATCTTCACCTTTTGTACTTTTGTGATTCCATCACATTCCAAGTTGTTTTCCATACCTTCAATCCATTCCATCACCATCTTTGCATCCATCTTACCAGATAACTCTGGAATGTCTTCTAGAGCCTTTCCACTCAATGCTTTTAGTGCCTTGAGAAATGGTTCTTTAGGTAGATGAGGATCAGGCTCTTGTTCTATATCCTGCTCTACTAGTGTCTTCACTTTATCTTTGTCTTCACTCATCTACTCCTTCATCTTTTTTTCTGTCTCTACAACCTCTTCCATCATTATATTTATTTCTTCCATTGCTTCTTCAAGAATTCTATTCTTGTCTTGCTTCTCAAAAAAATCCCTTGCCAATTCGGCATTAGTCACCATGATGATCTCACCTACAAATTCACCCCTCTTTAACATACACCAATCAACCCCCAAGCCTTTCAATGGCTCTGATACCACTTTGATGGGGAGATCCCACACCTAGAGCTTCCTTTCTCTCTCTTATACCTAACTAGAGGATCCTTAGCTGATCCACTACGACACTAGGAGCTCTCCACCAAGTTCAATTCTTCACTAAACCTTCCACCGTAGCCTTACACCTTCATGGCTTACTTTGGTCATCTATCCTTCCAACTGACTCTCCTTCTTGTGAGTTTTATTCCTGACTCCTTTCTATTCTCTTTCAACACTTCTTCATCCAATCTTGAGGATCTTTCATCCAATTTCCAGCCATGTTCAAGATTCTAGTTTTCTAGGCCTATTAGCCCTCCTAAACACTGTAAAGATGGATTTTCTCTCAAAATCCCTTAAAACTCTTGCAATCTAAATACATATTCCTTGTGGTGTTTTCCTAACCTTAGAGATTTTCCAGGTTTTAAGTTCCCACCTTGTCCGTACAATGGAGTTTCACAAAACCCCTAAAATTGAGGGTTTCTAGGGCATGAATACTAGTTTGGTTTCTTTACTTTCTTTAACTGATTTAATGAACTCCTCTAAACTTCTCCTCACATAAAAATGTTTGTATTACATTCCCCTACACTCCTTCACCCTTTATTGGCACGCACCAATCACCTAGCAATCTCCATTGCCTCTATACTATTTAGTTTCCCTAGCCAAACTAACTAGTGCTCGCCTAGGGCCTGAAAATTCTCTTGCTTTCCCCGCACACACACACACTCCATACACTATATATACATATTATATACAAGTATTTACTTGATTCCAAGTCGTCATAGGACTTTGGACCACAGGATTCCCAAGAAAAGACATTATCTACATGACTGGTCCAAAACTGGACAACGAACCAGGAAAAACTAAAAGATTTTCAAAATCTCAACCAATATGATCAAATGAATAAACTAATGCCACACAACCTATGTAAATGACACAAAAAACAATCTCAATTAATTAATTTAACCCATTCAATCCATTAAGGTACTGGATGATGGTTTTGTCTGCAAATACAGTGCAAAATCTTGCTTCTCTACAATCAGTCCGTACAAAATGAATTCCAACTGTCAATTTAGGGTTTGTTCCACCTTATATATCCTAGTCCCAAATGTCTGGACCCTCATGTCAGGATTTATGTGCATTTAAAGCTGATTCCTAGAAACTAGGAAATGTTGTCATGACAACTTTGACAACTTTTGTCAAAATGATATTCTCTCAACTTTAATGGCCCAATTTGGTTTCAAAACTTACCAAATGGACCTAAAACACTTAAAAACATTAAAAACATGAAAATCTCCCATTTTGGGGGTTTTGGTCAACCCTTTTATCTTTTGGTTGACTTCTTAGGGTATAGACCCTAGATGCAACTTGACTCCACAACTTGCAAACCCTAAACACTACTAAACCTAAACACACCTTAGACACATTGGGACTTTATAACATAGTCCTTCATCATTGGTGGTTGGACAAACCAACCTACAAGCCAAAATGACTAACAAGATCTTTCAAAGACCTTAGGGTGCTCTTGCACCAGTCTCGTTGTGCTAGATTTTATTTTATTTTACCAAGGAATTCACTAGTTGAACCTAGATTTTTTATTTTCATTTATAGTGTCATACTCCCATTTTACAAGACTTTTGTATTTCCCTATGATTTTGTTGGTTAAGTTTTCAAGATGATAAGCTAAGGGAAGACTGGATTGTATTTCTATGAGTTATATAAGGATGTTATCATTGCTATTGAAAATTAATTGACATATTTGGCTTATTTAAAATTACCCTATCTTCAATCAAATTTATGGATTAATGTGACTTTGGATTCAAACCAGCTAAATAATTCAAACTTAATGCCTAAACTTGATGTTGTTGTTCCCAAATTGTCAAAATCGTCGTCTTATATTTCTAATTCTCTAGATTTGTTTTATGATTGTGGTCAAGCTATCTAGAACAACATAGTGAGGTTTAAACATTGCATTCTACGATTTAACTTATTTAGGCTATTCATCTAATAACACATTATCTTTTTTATTAAATATAATTTTTAAATGAACCTTTTAAATAAATCAATGATTTTATACTCCTTGTATAGCATAGGTTGCTATTATATGTATATTAATATCTTTCCCCTTCTAGTGTTGGGATGTGAAACCCAACGGTCACATGACTGTTCGTTTCTCCCATCCCTTCATATTCAAAGAGTTCTATATAAATTACTGTAGGCAGTCATGTATGGTATTATTGGATTATATCATTGTATCATATTATAGATTAGATGTCTTGTATTGTATCATTGATTGAGTTAATATAAGGATTCCCTGCTTCGAGTGTGGACGTAGGCATATTGCCGAACCATGATAAAATCGTGTCTTTTCTTCTTTGTAATGTGTTTTTATTCTGTTTCTCTATTTGTTTAATATTTACAATTGGTATAAGAGCCTAGGTGAGGCTAGAGCAGAGATGGAAGAAGATGAATTCGATTTTGTCATCAATGAATTTCTTGGAAATTTAGGCTCACTAAAGAATGATGTTGGGCCTGCAAAAGCTAAAAGAATTTTCCATGTGCATTGGTGGGATGGATGGGAAGATAACCCTAAAGCTGAACCAGAAGAAGATTTTAGAGCTCTTAGATCTGAGCTTTATGCAATTCTTGAGCGCATGGGTGGTGTGCAACGTAAGAAAAATGCAATGAAATAATTACGGAAGAGGGCAAAGATAGACAAGTCTGGCAAGTCTGTTAAGGACATGGTGATGGTCTATTATCAAATAGATTTCTTTACTTCTAGGTTTAGTCTTGATAATCTGAATGCTTTTGCTTCCAAAATTCATAGGATGTTGCAGCTGGATAATGAAGAAGCACTTGTTCTTGGTGAACGACAGTCTATAAGAGACTTTGTTGTAGAAGAAGATGAAAGGGTAGACAACAACTTTATTATAGAAAAGGATGAAAGGGCAGACGAGAAGCTCGTTATAAAGCTCATTGTAAAATAAGAAGATAAAGGGGCAGCTGAGAGAAGAGGCTTGTGTTTTAGCCAAGAAGAGGTTTAGGAGGCCCTTGATGTTTTTGATTTTGTACTCGAGAAAGTTGAACAGACCGCAGTGTCGAGTAATGTTGTGATAGAAGGGACCTTCCTTGGAGGAGGTAGGACAGGAGCCATGGAATCAAACAACAAGGGCTCTTCTGGCATCGATGAGGACTCTTCCTGTAAAGAGCTTATGGGATTCGATCCTAGGTTTAAGCTGTTCAGGAAGACCATCCTGGATTTCAAGGACAAGAAGAATCCCAAGGACCCAATTGTCCTACAATCCTCATCCGGTGAACAGACCAAACAAGACTCAATTATTCTGCAATATTCGTCCTTCAAAAAGATCAAGGACACGGTGGGAGAAGAGGAGGTCGGGAGTAGAAAATTGGAGAAGGCGGTGCTGAACGAGCCCGATAAGCTCCTGCCATGCCCATGTTGCAATAGCATGGACAACACATTTCCTTACTACAACTACAATGTGAACCAGCCTCGCCATTTTTGCAAGAATTGTCAAAAATACTGGACCGTCATAATATCGCTGAGAAAATTGAGTGGAACTATTGTTGAATCCACTGAGAAGGTTAAGGAAGAGGTCGTTAATTCACTGGAAGAGTTAGTCTATAGGTCTTCTGAACCGCCGAGGCTATCGGGAGTGATCGGGCCGACAATGGACAAAAACCAAAGGCTTTTGGCAAAGGAAGTGGAAGCGGCGGGTAGAGGGAGGTTGATGGGATCATTGAATGCCAACATCGATTTGCCTAGAATAAAGATGGAGCAGCATAGTTTTAATAACATGGTGTTGGATGAATACTCTTCGAACATTTTTCTTCCTGATAGACAAAATAACAATTTCACAGCAAACGCAAGAGTAGTAGGCGAGTGTCAGGTAAAATATGACTATGGGGGGTAGAGGGAGACAATCCCACTTTGGCTGTTGGAGACCAACATAGCAAATGTGTGTATAGCACCCAATATGGTGGTGCGTAGGCAAGTGGAGGTGCAGGACAACTCGTCCATCTGGTATGGACCCACCGATAGTGATAAGGTTGGGAATGAATTTTTTGTTGATGATATTGACGCAGGTGATGAAGCGGATGAAGAGGGAGAGGGCCTTTACACACACAATTTCATGCAGTAGGACTACCAATATTTGGAAGCACAAGAGCGATATGAGTCTGTGGATTTGGACGATGAACTACAAGATGAAAGAAGTTTTCATCAGATTATAGCGGATCTTTGAGCTGCAGATGTTGTGCTTGATGCAAGGGCAGGTACAGATGTTGTGCTTGTTGCACCAGACAAATATTGGAAAAATCTCTTTGGTTCTAGAGTAGGAAAGACCACTTGGCCTTACAGGTCAGGTGTGTGGAGTAAGAAAGAGTCGGTCTTGCCTGAGATTGACAGTGATCACATTGTTAGTGCATTTGAGGGGAACTCTAATTTGTTTTGGGCAGAGAGGTATGTGAAAGAGATATTGGGTATGAATGATCTGTGGGTGAAACATTGCGGATTTAGTCATACATGGAGTTTTAAGGATTTGGGGATGACAGTTCTTGTCATCCAGGTCAATACGCTTAGGAAGATGAACAAGCCTCTTGTGGGTGTGGGATGTGCTTCCACTGGGGACACGTCAACTACCCTGTTAGCCTACTGTGCTACCGCTGGGATCATTGCAATTATCTTCATTCATATAAACATGATTTCAGTCGCCTAGTTGGTTCAGCCTATTGCCAATGATGCATTGGTGCTTTGTTTTGATACAGGTTTTGAGTGGATGACTAGAGGTCTTAGGTGTAGCAGAAAACTAGCTGTGTTTTATAAAAATGGGCCTTTTAAGCTGATTACAAACAATTTGACTCTGGTCTGGAATGACTATGGAAGGGACAAAGCATACGAACAATGCTTGCAAATAGATCCTGACTCTTTCAATGCTAAAAGCTACATTGGAAACAAAGACTCTATTTAGTGTCCAGGGCAAATACAAAACATAATACCCATGTAGAGGCCTCAAATGCCAGTCAATTGGGCCTGCAAAGTAATGTTTTTTATTATGGAATGATGGGAAAATTTGTACCTAAATTCTTTATAAGAGAAGATATTTTTTATTCTATCTTATGTGGAGGAGACTCTTTCAGAGTGTGCTGGAGTAAAGCTTGGCGAAATTGATATCTTCTCAAGGTCACGTTGTTCTCTGAGTTTCAGAATGGGAAGCAGGGGATGCAACAATGCATGGTTGTGCCGGTTGGACTTCACGGAGGAGATTGTTGGGATGTGAAACCCAACGGTCACATGACCATTCATTTCTCCCGTCTCTTCATATTCGAAGAGCTCTATATAAATTACTGTAGGCAGTCATGTATGGTATTATTGGATTGTATCCTTGTATCGTATTATAGATTAGATGTCTTGTATTGTATCATTGATTGAGTTAATATAAGGATCCCCTGCTTTGAGTGTGGACGTAGGTATATTGCCAAACCACGATAAAATCATGTCTTTTCTTCTTTGTATTGTGTTTTTATTCTGTTTCTTTATTTTTTTAATATTTACAAATAATTTATCAAATATGCTAGACAAATATATTTTGAGTTGAGCCGACGAGTGATCACGAGCACCTCTAGGGGCATAATCTAGTGTAGGGATCAATTTTGAGACATACAAAGTTGTTGGCCTCTCGATACCACAAGAGTTAGGAGATCTCTTGGGAGCTAGGCACTGAGTTGAGATGTATGATTTTATTGAGGACCTACTACATGCATATTAATTTATTATATCGTCATCAGATACCAATACAGGGTGATAAAGATCTAATTATATAGGTGCAACCTGCAGTGCTACTAAGCCAGTCCACGCTGGGTCACTCGCATCACTCTATGAAACATTACCCATCTACTTGGATCACTCTGTAATTATATAGGAGGAGAGTATTCTATACAAGATGACCAATTTCCTATTACATTTGAGGGTCTGAAGACATTTAAGAAGCATCTGTAGGGATTAATTCAGAGCATGTCCGTAGATGAAATTCAATCGATGCAACACCTTCTAGTGCGGAGGTGAGTTTTAAATGCTTAAACATGTGTATATGTATTCATATATTTATATATGCACCCGCGTACATGTATACGTACACAATGTTTTAATGTTTATTTTACTC
>MU226021.1:26618-44847 GCA_018584345.1 Thuja plicata
AACATATCCCTAAGAATACATTATAATATGGAATCCTAACCTACAAACCCCATCATATGGTAAAAGAAATTGATCCATATTTACAAATAACCCTAATACCATGTATAACCCCAACACATGAAGCCGACACCATAGTCTTTAAAAAAAACCCAAACAAACTCGACATCACAACCAAAAAACCCAATTTCACAAGCCAAGGTCAACATGAATAAAATAATATCGGAAATATCCCTGACATCCCATGTGATGATGAAGTTGTGGCTTTTGATGAAGAGCTGCCGAGTATTGTGGTTGACAGAATCTTTAATTCAGACTGCATTGTGGACTCCAAAAATTCATCAATTCCCACATAGGCATCCTTGTATCGTATTGCATTATGTGTGTTTGAGAAGTAAACTTAGGGTTTCTTGTCACTGTTGCCACCATATATGCATTTAGACTATTAGTTTTTTTTTTGTTTGCTGGAGTGCATCATCTTTTGTAGGTCTCTGCATATACACTGGAACTCAGGCTCTCTTCACTGTGATCTTGGGTCTTTAGATGAAATTCATGGTCCATTGTTTGTTTCTTGGAATCTTTGTATGCATGGTGCCTCTTGCATGTATTATGGAGCTTGAGTTCTCCCCGCGGCTTGGGGTTTCTTTGAACAAGAAGTTAAGACACCATATGACATTTTGCATGTATTCTTGCAAGAACTAGAACTCGGCTTCTTGACTTGGAGTGAATTCGACTTCCATTGTTATCTCATCTTTCAGTTTATTTGCTGATGTTCACATGCCATATAATATGGCGACGCATGTTTCATCTTTGTTGCACTTGGACTCGACATAGCTTGTTGATTGTCGACATCTTGAACCCGGGCTTCTTCTTTTTGTTTGAATGTGGGAATTTTTCACTAGATCTTCTTTGCTATCCCGCGGGTTTGATGGGCTGTGAAGTGGACCTTCTTACCAACACAAGCTTGGAATTGGTCTGAAGTATGACTGAAGGATATGGGGTTGTTTCACTTGAGATTTTAAATAATGAAGCTCGACATCCTCCAGTCATATTTTCAGACTCATCCCAAGCACATGGTGTGCGAAATAGCTCAAGCTTGGACTCCATGTTTCAAACTCAGGCTCTCTATGAAAAGTATCTATGTTTTTTATTTGGGTTATTCATATGCCAAAATAATGGCACTGCTTTGCATGAACAAGAACTCGGGTTCCAACTTTTCTGTATAAAATGAGAGTTTTGATATGCCAGAACATATGGCGTTTCCCATGCATCTATCAGTTGAAGTTGAGCTGCATACCATTTATTATTTAAAGATAAGTTATCTTTTTCTTTTATTTACTCACTCTTTCTGTCCACTATGCATGTTTTTTTCTTGCTTCTATCATGCATATTGCAAATGCTTTTGAACTTGTGTTGATTTGGGTACATGATTTTTCTTGAAAATAGTTTCGGGTTTTTGTTTTCCTTTCTAGTTATAACCTTGCCATGCATGCCTTTCGCCTTTTATGTTCCATGATTTCATTGTAAATCTGATTTTTGAAGCCACCATTGTAGCATAAAAATGAACTTTATTTAAATACACACATGGCCATTTCCTCTAGTTATCTTAGCAAGGCTCAAACTGTAATTTTCCACAATTTTAGAACATCCTTATGTCTTTGTTCTTTCTTCTTCACTGTCAACATTGCCACTTCCATAGCTTGGCTGTAGATGTATATTTGTCTTTGAAAATCTGTACATAAAACCAGCAGTTTAATGGCAACAAACATTATAAAAAAGCATTTCTTAAAGTACCCACATGGCTTTTATACATAACTACAGTCTTTCGAGTTTGTAAATGTTTAAAGAATCTGTAGCTATCTTAAAACATATGTATGCTATGTGGGAATATATGAGCTCGGGTTCCTTTGCAGCTCGGCTTCCACTAATGTCCACTCCTTATTACTGTTTATGCTTGGCTTCTATTTGAATTTATTTCATTGCACTATGCCTACTGATGTACATATCATGATGTTTTGTGATTGAACTATATCCTTCATTTCCTTGTAAATCTTCTGTTAAACAACTGTTAGTGATAAAACATAGCAGTATTTCTTTTAAAAAATGAAACCTATCTTGCTGCTTGGTGCCGCCATTGTAGCATAGAAATGAGATTCATTTTGACTTCTATTCACTTTGCTTTATCTGCTGTTATTTTATGAGATACATGATTATTTTTACAAATCTAGAAACAAACTAGCAGTTAATGTTGAAACCATTATAATAATACTTTTTCTTCTTTGTTTAAAAAACATCTGAACTTGCTATCCTTCCTTCATTGCTGTTTGTATGCACACTGTCAGTTTAACTCACTTTTGTTGATTCAGACACTACTATCATACTTGGCTTCTATTGTATAATCATTGCATGGATTTTACATAGATTCAATGTTCAACATGCTGATATTCTGTTTAGTTTATATGCAAAGGCCTTGTATACATGGCTGCAAGCTTCAAGTGTATCATTTAAAGTGTTTTGGTAGCGAATGCATGATTACATATCATCTGATAACTCTGTTGTAGATCAATAATATAGATGTAACAAGACTCATAGCACATATTTTTACTTTCAGCAACAAAATTTGTTTATTTTACTTGATATTTAGAATCTTTTTAGCATATTTGAACTATCACCCATGGGGTTCGAGCACGGGCTCGTGACTCCCATGGGTCAAATTCATGATATAAAGCTCATTCCAAACATATACCTTTCCTGCATACACTGTAATGATTGTGTATTCTAGTTAGTCTTCAATCTGCACATGAAGCAAACATGATTAGTATTCAAAATGATCTTCTTTTCTGTCTTCCTCCTTGTGCACTTTTAATGTACTTGATAACAACATTTATAATTGATGGTGCTTATTCAACCTGCAAGTCTGCTTTCTATTTTTTGTAACATCCTTAAATTAGGAACAATCTGCATCATCTTATCTCATATGCATCTCTTATAACAACATTGTTATTACTCTGTTGTGTCTTTTTCCTTTCCTACATATCATACTTTAGAATTCGTGGCCATCTCTTTCTTGTACACAATCAATTCTGAGTCCCTATGTTAGCTTGATGAATTCAATTAGTAATTCTATGTTTGTATGTAAATGTCACGTGGGATGGCATTTATGTATGAATGTGGGTTTGCTGGTTGGACGTATTGACCTAACATAGGAATGCTTTGCTTCTTAAATAGAAATCTCTTTCTAATGCAGGATAACAACTATATGTAGTAAAAGGTTTCATAAAACTATGTCACTTTGATACTTAATTTAATATACCTTGTTATTGCATTGATGTTTACTTAGTTGACATGCAATTCTGAAAGTGTTGATAATAGTAGTATGCTGTTTGTGTTTTATGCATTGCTTAGATCCAGTTGGATCTAACACAATTTTCTCTCTCATGATGCAGGTAAAAAATAGAAGACTTAGGATGGGACAAGGCAGCAGTCTTGAAGACCCAGATGACTCCATTTGCTCAACCTCTACATGCAGGAGACCAGCTTGACAACAACCATATGACAAGGCAATGCATGAAGACCCTTACTTCATACTACTAGCATGCTTTATTTTTTACTTTCAGTACTGTATATTTTCTCAGTATTCTCCACTGAAAGATGTAACCTATAAAGGAAATGCTACTTATTGCATTCATTTTAAATGTTCAATGTAATGATCCAATTTTTGAATTTGAAAGTTTACATCAGATCAATACTTAGAGAACAACATAAGTGTTAATCATGAATGCAATAATAAGATACTTGTCTTCAATATCTGAATAAAGTTTGAGAGGATGTACCTTTATGCAAGTCTTTTCTCCTATTTATAGTTGCTAGGCTGCATGCATACTTTTCTTTTGAATTTGATCAATTCTGCAACTTTAAGATAGCAACTATGAAATTCATAATCCAATGTAAGATATCAAACAATTTATCAATTTAGTGCAATTAAAATGATAACATTTTCTGGCGACCTCTTAGGGATGTTTGCCTACTGAACAAAATCAGACCAGTTGCCTTTTGCTTATCCATTGGGCCAGATTCTTCAACTTTTGGGAACAACTGAACTTCTCAAAAACTGAAAACCAACTGAAAACTGAAAACTGAAACTAGAACTAAGACTTGTGTTGATCAACACTTAGAGAAATCAAAAACTATCAATGAACAACACCCTACACTTCATCATTGCTATCTAAACCTATGTTTATGATGTGATGCAGCGGAATGTATCCATGCACCATATGATGGACATAATTTAGATGATGATGATGCTATCTGGAAATAGAAACAAACCAAATCTGAAGGAAAAATGAGCTTGAACAACAATCTTTGATTGCATGATATTGGTGTGGGAATGATGTATATGATATGGGACAACAAAAATTATCCATGTCTCATATGATGGGTATGATGTTCATGCACATGTCATGTGATTGATCTTGTTGTTTCTGTTCATTCTAACCTTCAAAACTTCAAAACAAACTATCTGAAAACAACTTCTATTCCCACCATGATTAGATTATTGAGGTATTCATTATTTATAACCGAGAATCCAAGGGATCTCCCAATTATGGATGATGTGTATCTTCTTTATTTGATCATTGTGTGAAAATAAGTACTAACTGCAACTAAATGAAAGGAAACTAACTATGTGCAAAGCACTTATTCACACCAAACTAACCTCAAAAGCAACACTTGAGGTGGATCCCATTAACTGGGATAAAAAATTCTTCTCCTTCCATGTTTGAGAGCTAAAAAGAATTATGGGCCTTGCATCTTGTAATCACAAATGAACCATCCCAAATGACATCAAATTTCAAATGCTTACCAGGTCTGCTCTTCATCTCATCCCATTTCAAAACCAAATCACCTTCTTGAAAGACTCTTGTGACAACTTTTCTGTCAAATATCCTCTTCATTTGAACATGATGTTCTTCCAGCTTTAGAAAAGATTCTTTCCTAATATCTTCTAACTCTATCAATTTAGCTAACCTTACCTCCATGGGTTGCTGGTCTAGTAGATCCAACTCCTTGATCATGCTCAAACTTGGCAGCTTTAACTAAAATTGGAAGTCTTTCCTCTCTTCCATAAATCAGCTTATAAGGTGAGTTACCTGTTGAGCGTTTTGGGGTGATTTTGTCAGCCCACAAGGCTTGCTTCAACTTGCTGCTCCAAACTCGTTGGTTGTCTTCAATAGTCCTCTTGATGATGTGAATAGGATTTTTATTTGTTGATTTAGCTTTTCCATTACCCCGTGGGTAATAATTGGATGAGGTACTAAGATAAACATTATTCTTTACTACCCAATTAGTAATTTTGGTGCCTAAAAAGGCCAAAGCATTGTCAGAAACAATGGTCTCAGGTGCTCCAAACCTTGCAATTAGATCTTCAAAGAAATTCAGAACTGAAGTTTCATTTGCATCTTTCAATGCAACAACTTCAGTCCACTTAGTAAAATAATATTTTGCTGTCAATATATATCTATGCCCTGAACTTGATGATGGGTTTATGGGACCAATAAAATCTAAACCCCATTTGAAAAAAGGCTGCTCAACTTGAATTGGATTAAGAGGTAAAGCTGCTAACCTTTGCTTGTTTGAGAAAACAACACATTTTAAACACCTTCTTACCCAAATGAAGACATCTTTGTATAGGTTTGGCCAAAAATAGCCAGCCTTCATTATCTTCAATGCTTTAGTCCTAGTTACAAAATGACCACCTACTAGTCCATCATAGAATTCTTCTAGGACCTTGTCAATTTGATCTCCACTGATGCATCTCAACAATACACCATTATATTCCCTCCTATATAACACATTATTCAACAAACAATAAGGAATGGATTGCAATCTAAAATACCTTCTTTTTGATCTATCCAAACCTTCAGGACATTGTCCTATTTGCAAGAAATTAACCATCTCTTTTACCCAATCATTCTGCAAATCTGGGACAACTTGTTCATTGTCTTCTAAAGCCAAAATTGCTCTGGAATCCTCTTTTGGAGTGTTATATCCATTTCCAGAAAGCTATTTACATAACCCCTTACCTCTTACCAGCTTGGTAACTTTAATTTTAATGTCATATTCCATTGCCTTTGTGATCTAGCCATCTCTTTTGGTGTTGAAATCCTTATTAAGCAAAAACTCCTTAACAGAAGGATGTGAAACCATTAAATTTATCTTATCGTTAGAAAGCATATGTCTGAATTTCTTTAGACTTCTAATCACAACAAGTATGTGCTTCTCAACAAATGAATAATGCAGTTCATAGTCCTTAAGTCCTTGACTAAAAAAGGCTATTGGCTGTTCACAACCTATGTCATTCTTCTGAACTAACATGACAGCAATGCTATCAACATTCTCATATGCATACAAAATGAAATCCTTTGAAAAGTTAGGATTTAACAAGGTAGGGGCAGTAGATAATGCTTCCTTAATCAATTCAAAACTGAGCTTACCTTCTTTTGTCCATTTAAAAGCAATATTTTTCTTGAGCATGGCTGTTAATGGCATTAGTAATCCAACAATATCTGGAATGAATCTCCTAACAAAGTTGATTCTTCCTAAGAAACTTTGAAGGCCATTTTTGTGAAGAGGAAGTGGTAAGGCAAGGATAGCACTTACTCTTTCAGGTTCAATTGTGATACCCTCTTTTGAAACAATAAATCCCAGTAATTTGCCTTCATGGACAACAAATATACTCTTCTTGGGGTTTAAAGAAATACCATATTCTCTGAATCTTTCAAAGATAATCCTTAAACACTGAAAATCTTCTAATGCATTTTTTGAGAATATAGTTATATCATCCAAATAAACAAGTACAAACCTGTACATGAGATTTATGAAGATCTTGTCCATAGCCTTCTGAAAGGTTGCACCTGCATTTGATAGACCAAATGACATCTTTTGATAAGCCATAGTTCCCCACTTGGTTGTAAATGTTGTTTTGAACCTATCCTTCTCTTTCACCAAAATCTGGTTGTAACCAGAGAAACCATCCAACAATGAGAACCATTCTGAACCTGAAATAACCTACAAGATTTGTTCCATGGAAGGTAAATGATGTCTATCCTTTAATGAATCTCTTTTCAAGTTATGGAAATCAACACATAAATGGATTTCTCCATTCTTTTTCCTAACAGGAACTAGATTAGATACCCATGAAGTATGCTTTATTGGAAAAATGATATTTCTCTCAATCAGCTTATTTAACTCTTTAATCATGAGAGGCTCTAACTTGGGATTTATTGGC
Organism: Thuja plicata; assembly: GCA_018584345.1. NCBI lineage: Eukaryota > Viridiplantae > Streptophyta > Pinopsida > Cupressales > Cupressaceae > Thuja > Thuja plicata. The sequence goes on from MU226021.1 coordinate 33,901, forward strand.
CTCTATTTTTGCCTAACTATTTTGGCTCCTGGTTCTAATTCAATTGTATGCTGATAAATATCAGGATTAAATCCTTTCAAATATAAATAACCCCAAGTAATAATATCATGGAATTCATTACATAAGTTGACAAAAGTTTGAAGTTCTTCAGGTGTACATACCTTTCCAATTTTAAGCAATTTATCCTTGTAACAACAATATCCTCATAATGCGCCTCCTTTATCTGCAAGCTAGATCTATCCTTTTTGAATTGATCATTAGTACCAAACATATATTCCAAGGTCACAAGACCTTTGGGCATCTTATTTCTTTTCAGCTGAATAATTTGGTTTTCATATTGTTCCTGCAATCTTTGCTGGTTTGGCTGTGCAAACTCATCTTCTTCTCTTAAACATTTAACAATATGTTGGTCAGATTCAAAAGCTTGCCAACAATCAACATTGTTAGGAACAATAGGTCTAACAATTAATTTAACATAATTCAGCCCCTTACTTTTTCTGATCTCTGTTGGAATATCATACTGGGCTCCAATAGCAACAAGCCTATCAGCATGTTTGTTCTGATTTCAAGGGATGGACTGCAGATTAAAGGCTTCAAAACCTTCAATTAAATCCCATACAACATGCTTGTAGTTTTTTAACAAATCATTCTTAGTTGCATATACATTCCTAACTTGATTCACAATTAATTCTGAATCACCATAAACTTGCAAGCCGCTAACACCTTTTTTAATGACCCACTTCAATCCATTTATGAGGGCTTCATATTCAACCACATTGTTTGTACAGCTAAAAGTGAATCTGAAAGAAGCATAATACCTTTTATTTGCTAGTGAAACCAGCATGCAACCCCCTCCTGCACTCACTTTGCTACGTGAACCATCAAAGAATAACTTCCAAACAACATTAGATTGTTGTTCCAGATCTAAATCTGCATCCTTTTCCATGGCTGGAAGAAAATCAAAAATCTCATGGATAACATAGTTACCCAAACTTGGTTCTTCAATTTTCTCATCTGAAATTCTTACATTGTCAGTTGCCCAATCATCTAATAGTATATCAGGAAACTTACTTACTTGTGTTTAAGCTTCAAAGACATCAGATATTTCCTCCTGGTCAAATGAAATAATTGCCGATTCGTTTCCAGCACTAGCAATATACTGTTCAACACATAATTTTGCAATGGGATCTGAGGGTATAGTAACCTTAGTACCGTACCTTGTGCGGAAAAGCATGTGAGTCCAATCTGTTGATAGATAACCTCCTATTTTGGCAGTAAATTCTCTCAATAAGCATATAGAGAAGTTAGGAGGCAAATCTATAATATACACATCTATAGGAACAAAAAAACTAGGGCAAGCATGTAGTGTTAAATCTAGATTCCTTATGACTCCCACAGTTTCCACTGCTATCCCATCTAACTGGAATACTCCCCTTTCAAGTGGTTCATACTTCAGGCCTAGCTGGTCAGCAATTTTCTTAGGCATAACCGAGCTAGTGGCACTAGAATCGATCATGCAATTATGAACTAAATACTTTCCTATAATGACAGTGACATAAAATGGAGGAGGCTTGATTAACTTAGCTGATTGATGGGATGTACTTGTATTTGCAACAACTAAAACCTTAGGGTTTTGCTAAGATAATGCTTCATCAGATAGTGTGAGTGCTTGTAATGCCTCTTGTAACATGTCCCTTTGGCCTAGAAGAGCCAAAACATCCCACATGGACAAGGGAACATTTGTCTTCTTTAAATGATCTACAATATTGAAGTTTCGTGCACTAACCTTTTGGTGCTTTTTTAAAACAACAGACTCACTTGCTGTCTGAATAGACTGTTCTGCTCCTTTCTAAGCTTGTGAATGCTATTTTGTTTGCTATTGTACTATAGCAGCAGGCTATTGTACTTTATCATTTGGTTGTTGATCATTTCCATCCTTCACTTTTGACCTTGTTCCTACTACTATAGGTCTCCATACTTGATTTGGGTCAAAATTTGCTACTAAAACAACATCATCATCATTAAAATTCACTAACGAAACATCAGGATTACCTTGCATTTGTGATTGATCATATTGTACCTCTGATTGACTATTAGTTGGTTGTCCTTTTAACACATCTTGTCTTCTAGCTTCCAGTGCATGAGGGAAATCCAGCCAGAAATGCCCATCGTTGCAGGTGCACCATTCAACTTCTTGTACATAGTTATTTTGAGGAACCACAGTCATCACCTTGAAAGTACTTGGAGTGTCGTAGTTATATGCTTGAATAGATTTTTGACCATAGTCCCTTTGTTGTCCTTGGGATGGCCTTGACTGATTTGAGCTAGAGGCTTGATTCAATGGCCTACTTTGCTAGTAAGAAGCTTGCGAAGGTCTATTGTATTGGCCCTGCTGCCTCTTCAAATTTGTAAGCTCATTACTGAAATTGTGCAATGTCTTCAAGATGTTGTCACTTGTGTCCTTTAACTCCCTAATAGGAGGTGTGGCAGCATATTCCTCTGTTGCAACCTGCATATTTAATGTTGGTACTGGTGGAATAACCGTAATTGGTGGTATGACAACTGGTACAACTGGTTGAATCTCTACACAATAAGGCATTGGAGGCTTTGCTGGTAATTTTCCAGTTTGTATCAAGCCATTTTCTGCTCTAACAACGTCATGAGAAATAGGTAAAGTATTACCTCCCATAGACTGTATCATAAGTGCAATATCAGGGTTAAATGCTTTCAAATAGAAAATAAATGCATAGTCATTAGATGGTCTAACAGATCTTGAAATTTTGTCCCAAGTTCGTTGAAAATGAAAGTTGAAATCAGAATTATGCTCATTGATATCTCTCTTAATAGTAGTTAATTGCTCAACCAAAGATAAATTATCTGATCTATCTTCAAACTTACTGATCAAAATAGTATCTAACTCATCCCATGTAGCAATAGAGTTAATAGGCAAGCTTCTAAACCATATTAGTGCTTTACCTTTAAGTGATGTTGCTAATAATTTTAAAGCTACATCATCGTGAGTAACCTGATGTAATCCACATAAAGTAGCAATATCTTTAATATGCTCAATTGCTGAAATATAATTCTCATTATTGAAATACATCAAACCTTTTAGTGCTGCTGATGGAATGTCATGATGGACAACTATCTGCAATGGGCTGCTAGCATTAAAGGCCACAAATAGAAAATTTCTAGCCATCTGTACTAGTGGTACTTGCTGTTGAACTGTAGTTTGTACTTGCTGCTGGGCTACAGATTGCAAAACAGATTTGTTAACTTGTGTTACCTTTCTTTGATATGTTTTCAATATTGGATTAGTAGTGCCACTTGTGGATGCTACGACAGTGGACTAATTTCTTGTTGTTTCTTCAAAAATGGGTAATTTTGATCCAGAATCGTCAATAACACTTAAATCTTTAGAAAAACCAAAATATTCAATTATTACCTCGTGGCTTTCAAAAATGGTAGCTTGATCTTCAAAGATAGGGTTATCAGATAATGAAAAATCAGATCCCCTGAGAAGAGAGGATGATTCTCCTACAGCTTGAGATGCTTTGTTTCTCCTTGCTGATATTCCACCTCTTCTACTAGGTTGTAACTCTTGATAAATGAAGCCTTCACTATTGGCTCTGGTAGGAGCTCTTCTCATTAAGATAAGACTGCAACTAAATCTGCAGCAAAACCTTCAAACATAGTCTCCAGGTACTGATAAAATACCTTCTCAAAGGCAGAAATATTGCTGTCCACACCAAGACAATAATAAGAAAAAATAACTTTAAAGCGTTGTGGAGCAGTTCGAGTCCCACCGGGTGTGCCAAAAACTGTTGTCAATCAGGATTGTGCCTATAGCTGGATGCAGAATCTAGCCATCCTATTGGAACATGGAAACATTCTCCTAGGTGGACGAGAGAATGAATCTCCAGATTCTAGGCTGGTTCCTATTGAATTTGGGATATCACCTAGTATTGACTTTTTATGGTTTTGGGAAAAGGGAGAAGGAAAAAACTTGAACAATGAAAACTAAATAAGAAAGGTGATACACCAAAGATGAATGCAGACTTATCAAAATCACAAAACTGTACCTACAAACCACACATTACTAAGTTTTGCAAATGATTTCACTTCTCAACACCTAGGATGGTTTACAATTCCTTATTAGGGTTTGGTACTACTAATAATAGGAATTTAACCAACAAACATATAACTTTCTACAAAAGGTCAGTTCTTTAAACCTAGAATAGGAATTTGTAGTAATTCACTAATCTGTGCTTAAAAAGGGATAAACACTTAAATGCAGAAAAACTCGAAAAGGATAGATGTAAGACTCAAAAGATATGTGTGAATGGTAAAGCCAACTTTATTATCTCCAAAATCTGCAAAATGGTTACAAAATACAAAGGGAATTGGAAAAGGAACAATGTGTTCACTAATAGCTCAAAATCCCCCAAATCCTAAACCCTTTACAATGAATAAGAAGTTCGAACATATAGCCTCCAAGGCCTATTTTGAAAATGAAAATCCCACCTAAAATTCCTCCTGAATCAGCTAGATCACCCTTGAAATTTGGGGCCCAAATGATGCCTATAATGCATCTTTCAAAAATATCTCCATGATCTCTCTAAAACTCTAGACCTAAGGCATAAATCATGCCTAAAATCTAGCTTTCAAATATCTTCACTAATGTTGATTTAAAGATTTACATCTTAACAATATCCATCAACATGTTACATGGCATTTCTAAACATATCCCTAAGAATACATTATAATATGGAATCCTAACTTACAAGCCCCATCATATGGTAAAAGAAATCGATCCATATTTATAAATAACCCTAATACCATGCATAACCCCAACACATGAAGCCAACACCATAGTCTTTAAAAAAAACCCTAACAAACTCGACATCCCAACCAAAAAACCCAACTTCACAAGCCAAGGTCAACATGACTAACACAATATCGGAAATATCCCTGACATCCCATGTGATGATGAAGTCGTGGCTTTTGATGAAGAGCTGCCAAGTACTGTGGTTAACAAAATATTTAATTTGGACTGCATTGTGGACTCCAAAAATCCATCAATTCTGACATAGGCATCCTTGTATCGTATTGCATTCTATGTGTTTGAGAAGTAAACTTAGGGTTTATTGTCGCTGTTGCCGTCATGTATCCATTTGGACTGTTATTTTTTTTGTTGTTTGCTGGAGTGCATCATCTTCTGTAGGTCTCTGGATATACATCGGAACTCGGGCTCTCTTCACTATGATCTTAGGTCTTTAGATGAAACTCGGGGTCCATTGTTTGTTTACTGGAATCTTTGTATGCATGGTGCCTCTTGGATGTATTATGGAACTCGAGGTCTCCCCGCGGCTTGGGGTTTCTTTGAACTAGAAGTTAAAACACCATATGACATTTTGCATGTATTCTTGCAAGAACTAGAACTTGGCTTCTTGACTTGGAGTGAACTAGACTTCCATTGTTATCTCATCTTTCAGTTTCTTTGCTGATGTTCACATGCCATATATTATGGCGACGCATGTTTCATCTCTGTTGCACTTGGACTTGACATAGCTTGTTGACTGTCGACATCTTGAACCCGAGCTTCTTATTTTTGTTTGAATGTTGACATTTTGCACTGGATCTTCTTTTCTATCCCACAGGTTTGATGGGCTGTGAAGTGGACCTTCTTACCATCGTGAGCTTGGAATTGGTCTGAAGTATAACTGAAGGATATGGGGTTGTTTCACTTGAGATTTCAAATAATGAAGCTCGACGTCCTCCAAGTCATATTTTCAGACTCATCCCAAGCACATGGTGTGTGAAACAGCTCAAGCTTGGACTCCATGTTTCAAACTTGGGCTCTCTATGCAAAGTATATGTGTGTTTTATTTGGGTTATTCATATGCCAAAATAATGGCGCTGCTTTGCATGAACAAGAACTCGGGTTCCAACTTTTCTATATAAAATGAGAGTTTTGATATGCCAGAACAGATGGCATTTCCCATTCATCTATCAGTTGAAGTTGAGCTGCATACCATCTATTATTTAAAGATAAGTTGTCTTTTCTATTTATTTACTCACTCTTTCTGTCCACTATGCATGCTGTTTTCTTGCTTCTATCATGCATATTGCAGATGCTTTTGAACTTGTGTTGATCTGGGTACAGAATTTTTCTTGAAAATAGTTCTGGGTTTTTGTTTTACTTTCTAGTGATAACCCTGCCATGCATGCCTTTCGCCTTTTATGTTCCATGATTTCATTGTAAATCTACTATTTGAAGCCGCCATTGTAGCATAAAAATGAACTTTATTTAAATACCCACATGGCCATTTCCTTCAGTTAACTTAGAAAGGCTCGAACTGTGATTGTCAGCAATTTTAGAACATCTTTATTTCTCTGTTCTTTCTTCTTCACTTTCAACATTACCACTTCCATAGCTTGGATGTCGATGTATATTTGTCTTTGAAAATATGTACATAAAACCAGCAGTTTAATGGCAAAAAGCATTGTAAAAAAGCATTTCTTAAAGTACCCACATGGCTTTTATACATAACTACAGTCTTTCAAGTTTGTAAATGTTTAAAGAATCTATAGCTATCTTAAAACATATGCATGCTATGTGGGAATATATGAACTCGGGTTACTTTGCAGATCGGTTTCCACTAATGTCCACTCCTCATTATTGTTTATTCTTGGCTTCTATTTGACTTTATTTCATTGCACTATGCCTGCTGATGTACATATCATGATGTTTTGTGACTACACTGTATCCTTCATTTCCTTGTAAATCTGCTATTAAACAACAGTTAGTGATAAAACATAGCAGTATTTCTCTTAAAAAATGAAACCTATCTTGCTGCTTGGTACTTCCATTGTAGCATAGAAATGAACTTCATTTTGACTTCTATTCACTTTTCTTTATCTGCTGTTATTTTCTGAGATACATGATTATTTTTACAAATCTAGAAACAAACTAGCAGTTAATATTGAAACCATTACAATAACAATTTTTCTTCTTTGTTTAAAAAACATCTGAACTTGCTATCCTGCCTTCATTGCTGTCTATATGTACACTATCAGTTTAACTCACTTTTGTTGATTCAGAAACTACTTTCATACTTGGCTTCTATTGTATAATCATTGCATGGATTTTGCACAGATTCAATGTTCAACATGTTGATATTCTATTTAGTTTATATGCAAAGGCCTTGTATACATGGCTGCAAGCTTCAAGTGTATCATTTAAAGTGTTTTGGCAGCGAATGCATGATTACATATCATCTGATTACTCTATTATAGATCAATAATCCAGATGTAACAAGACTCATAGCACATATTTTCACTTTCAGCAATGAAATCTATTTTTTGTACTTGGTCTTTATCATATTTTTAGCATATTTGAACTATCACCCATGGGGTTCGAGCATGGGCTCGTAACTCCCATGGGTCAAATTCATGACATAAAGTTCATTCCAAACATATACCTTTCCTGCATACATTGTAATGATTGTGTATTCTAGTTATTCTTCAATTTGCACATGAAGCAAACATTATTAGTATTCAAAACAATCTTCTTTTCTGTCTTCCTCCTCCACTTTTAATGTACTTGATAATAACATTTATAATTGATGGTGCTCATTCAACTTGCAAGTCTTCTTTCTATTTGTTGTAACATCCTTCAATTAGGAACAATCTACATCATCTTATCTCATATGCATCTCTTATAATAGCATTGTTATTACTTTGTTGTGTCTTTTTCGTTTCCTGCATATCATACTTTAGAATTCGTGGCCATCTCTTGCTTGTACACAATCAATTCTGAATCCTTATGTTAGGTTGATGGATTCAATCAATAAATCTATGTTTGTATGTAAATGTCATGTGGGATGACATTTATGTATGAATGTGGGTTTGCTGGTTGGACTTATTGACCTAACATAGGAATGCTTTGCTTCTTAAATAGAAATCTCTTTCTAATGCAGGATAACAACTGTATGCAGTAAAAGGTTTCATAAAACTATGTCCCTTTGATACTTAATTTATTTATTGTAGATGTATACCTTGTTATTGTATTTATGTTTACTTAGTTGATATGCAGTTCTGAAAGTGTTGATAATAGTAGTACGCTGTTTATGTTTTATGCATTGCTTAGATCCAGTTGGATCTAACACCATTTTCTCTCTCATGATGCAGGTAAAAAACAAAAGACTTAGGATGGGACAAGGCAATAGTCTTGAAGACCCAGATGACTCCATTTGCTCAACCTCTACATGCAGGAGACCAACTTGACAACAACCATATGACAAGGCAATGCATGAAGACCCTTGCTTCATAGTACTAGTATGCTTCCTTTTTACTTTCAGTACTGTATATTTTCTCAGTATTCTCCACTGAAAGATGTAACCTATAAAGGAAATCCTGCTTATTGCATTCATTTTAAATGTTCAATGTAATGATCCAATTTTTGAATTTGAAAGTTTACATCAGATCAATACTTAGAGAACAACATAAGTGTTAATCATGAATGCAATAATAAGATACTTGTCTTCAATATCTGAATAAAGTTTGAAAGGATATACCTTAATGCAAGTCTTTTCTCCTATTTATAGTTTCTAGGCTGCATGCATACTTTTCTTTTGAATTTGATCAATTTTGCAAATTTAAGATAACAACTATGAAATTCATAATCCAATGTAAGATATCAAACAATTTATCAATTTAGTGCAATTAAAATGATAACACCTACTTCAGTTCCTAGAATTAGAGCTGAGATCTGTATCAACATATTAAGATGCATTTGGATAAGTTGTGTAAGTTTTTGGATGGATATTGTTATATATGGTTGTTTTGTTTAACTTGGTCAAGAAAAGTAACTATGCAGTCGATATAAAGTTAAAAAGGGACTCGACAAGTGCATTTATTACACATTAATAGAGCCATTGGAAACCCTAATTGTAGAAAAGGTATAAATAGATCATTTTGTAAATCATTTGAACCTAATGTTTTTAGAAGAGCATCGAGCACATTTGTAGAATGACTATCCCGTGTGAATTCAAGCAATTTCAAGGTAAATATGAATCTTTGCAAGAAATTTGAGTTACATTTCTAAGTTATCTATGGTACACTGAGTTGTGTTTGAGAAGTCGAGGTTATTATCAAGCGTGCCCTAGTTTATTTTTGCATACATTTTGAAGTGATCATGGCACCGAAGATGCAAACACCAGTTCTAGTGAAGAATATTGAACCAGTGAATCTGAAATACAAGTTGCCCCAACTATAGCCATAGAAACTGACATGATGGGAGAATTGTCTTCAACTCCACTGCGAGTTCTATTAATTGAAGACGTCTTCACATTCATACATTGTAAAATTGAAGATCTATGTGAAACTGAGATAGATGCTTCATTTAGCAAGCTGTGCATGGATGTAAAAGTTAAAGATGAGCACACCCATCTTGAAACTAAAGGACTGGTTCATGCTATACACCTACCAATGGTATTCAATCTCGAGTGGGTTAGAATGGTACTCAGATGAGTACACAAACAGTTCATGTGGTTGGATGAACTGATCAAAATCACTAAGGATGTGCTTCACATCATCACTAGATTCCCAATCAGAGACAGACCGAAGGTGATTAAGTATATTGACAAGGGAAAGCTCATTGATCTCACTAAAGCACAATTGGATGGCAGAGGAATGAGAACACTAGTACATTTCACATAGTTTTTCTACCAAATTTTTTGACCATGAAACAAAAATATTTTGGTTGGTCGGATTATAGAAGGAAAACTTTAATTTTTTTTAAATCCATGCCCGTGTTAGTCGAAAGTTCGACCAATACCATGTATGTCAAAATTTTGACGAACACGGGTATAACTTTTTAACAAAAAGGAATTCATTTCTCATTTCATTATCATCACGAAATTTTTTTTCAAGGGGCAGCGCGTGAAACCACATCGTCCAGGGCGGATTCAATTTGATCTTCGAGCTTGAAACCACATTAGCCATTTCAAATTCGACACTGTGTATAGGGGCTGCATTTTTTATCTGGACTTGGGCCTTTGATCTTCAAGCTTTGTTTTGGAAACTTGGCTTTTCCTCTCCTTATCATATAGAATCTCATTGAGGTAGGGATTGTGTTATCTCCTCTGCATTTCGAGGGCACATCTTATTTTGATATTCATCACTCCATGCTCTATTGTGTCCATGACATTGAGTTCATTTGTTCGGATGATTTGATTATGGAATTAGCTGTGTTAGTGAACTAGGGCATCTTGTTAATGTGTGTTCATTGGATTCTCTGGTTACCCACGAGCTATGGCATCCATTTATACGAGCTAGGGTATCATTGATTATTTCTTATCAATTATATAGTGCTAGTAAGTCTTTCCCATCCCACACAACTGTTATTAATACCAATATGAATAGACACGACTGGCATCGTTTCATTATCGGTTGACTGGCATTATTTAATTATCTTACATAGTGATAGAAATAACCACTAATTAGTGGTTATCATAACACATTAACAATATATTACAATAACAATTAATTACTAGTTATTGTGTGATCAAGCAATCGACTAAGTTGATCTTAACAGTGACTGCATAATATATTTAATGTGATTGCATAATATATTAACAGTGACTGGTTAATTACCCTGTTCCAAAGCTCCCATTTTAGCACAAGCAGGGAGGATGCTGGCAAAGGTTGTGGAATTTAGCTTTACACCTGCCATTTGCATTTTCTTGAAAATTTCTAAAGCCTTTTCAAAAAATCAATTTTGTACATAGCCCGTAATCATGGCATTCCATGATACAACATGTCTTTGATGCATTTTGTCAAAGAGTTCATGTGCCTTGTCTATAGTTCCACATTTTGCATACATGTCTACCAAGACAGTTGCAACTACAACATCTGACAAAATTTATTTATCTTTTATGCTTT
>MU226021.1:50612-65407 GCA_018584345.1 Thuja plicata
GTTGCTTCTATATACCCAAATGATAACTCTCATCTATGTTCCCTTAGTTTGAGTCGGGCATTTCACAAGAAATTAAGGTTCTAGAGCCCATGGATATGGATTTGATATTCCTGACAGAATAGATGAGTTGTGATTCCTAACTAACTTCTCCATAGATCAATATCTTTCTTTCCACTATTAGAGCTATATATACACTAGTTTCTATGGTGTTTTGATTATGCTAATCAAACTTGTTAATCAAAAGGTCCAAATACTTTTCTAAATAAAGTATCAGAATTAGTCTTCTTAAAAATGTCATTCTTGGAAGAAATAAAATATTCTACATTTTTTTTACCACTAACATATTAGGGCTCTTTTTGTTTGGTTGTAGTAGCTACCCCCCATCCCGGTGATGACAATGTCTCCACTAAAGAAATATTTTCCTTTAATTTTTGTTAGTGCTTCTAGCATAAAAGTGTGCATAATTTTTTTAATACACTTTCATGGATTGTTGTAATATGACGAATCTAATTCATGTTATCTTTTCAACCCTTTGGTTCTTTTCCAACACTTCTGCATGTTATGGGACCTGCACTCAAAAGGTAGGAATAGTCAATGTCCCCATAATCCCTTCATCCTCTATTTCTTTGGGATTGTTTTTCCCATCTATGTTTATCCTCCAACAATGTGTGGCTTTATGTGTTCATATACATAATTTTAAATTCTTGGTCGTTAATTGAGGTATGTTGGTCCTTGTGAATTACTTTTTAATACACATTTTTTAAATTTTTTTTTTTAGTATTGGTCAAAATTTTGACCTTTGAACAGAACTAATTTCAACCACAATGCCATACATTTGACCAATAGTATGGTCGAAATTGAGACCATTGCACCAAAAAAATTGACGACAATGCTATACAATTGACGATAATTTTTACAACAGTTGGTGGATAACTCGACCAGTCATATGGTCGCAATTTCGACCATTGGATCAAAAAAATCGACGGTGATTCTTCTAGTTTCAAGCGATTATTGCAGTCGAAATTGAGACCAATACTATGGTCAAAATTGCGACCAATAAGAAATATGTAAAAAATTTGACGAAAAAAGAGCGACGAAAGTTTTAGTCGTGGATTCGACCAAATATTGTCAAAAATTTGACTAATTCTCGTCGAAATTTAAGGTAAAATTTACTAGTGGAATATCTACAGTGACAGATCTAGAGCTAAGGTATGCATGTAACATCATATCTTATCGAATGTTTCAATCATCCAGAGTGGATAGTGTTCCATGTGGAGCAGTTGACCTAGCATACAAGATGGTAAAGAAAGGTTTTATAGATAGAGCTCTGTGAAGTTTTACTGAAGCAGTTAGAAGACAACATGAACACTATCAAGAAAGCAAAGACAACCACTTTGAAATTTGGCTCATTGTTGGTATGTATTTTATTCTATTATCTGAATTCATTTCCCTCCATTGGAGATGTAGTTTGGAAGAATGATAGGCTTGTTATATATCAGATACACAAGTTTATAGATAGTTTAGGAGATAATTTTGATGCAATCATGTTTGATTATTTTCTAAAGTTTCAAGCTAGAATGCATAAAAGGTATAGGATACCACCTCAACTAGTTGCCAAATATCAGGAGAACATATGTTTTGAAGTAGATATAGATGTTTGTATAGTCAAAGTTGTTGAACTGAGAGTTGAATAGTCAACCGATGGGTTATGAAATGGATATTGACATAGGTTCTAAACAGATTGAAGCCCTATTAGAAAAACCAATTGATCCCAATGAAAATAGATATGGAACTTATGAGGAAGTCAAGGACAAAATTAAACAAGGTATTTTCGTACCTAGGTCAATTAAGAAGGTAAGTAAAATGATAAATGTTTTATCAAAAAATCTTGGAGTTGATGATACTTTGGATACTGATAATACACAAGCCCTTGTAGTGGTTGAGAAACAAAATGTACAATTGCCCTCATTGAGAAAAATATGTATTACAAGGAACACTAGATCTTCGGTACAACTTGTTAGAATAACTAAGAGGGGGGGGGGGTGAATCAGTAGCCTTCAAATAATTCTAAAAATCCAACCAAAACTCATTTCTTAAATATAATACCCTCTAGTTATCTTTCAGTCCATCAAGATGTATGCCTTAAATAAACTTAACAAATATAACCTGCTTGGTAAGATATATTGTTTATCTTATCTAGACTTTACCAAATAGCAACAAATAAACTTAGTGTTAACTGACCAATCCAGTTTCAATAATGTGTAAAGAAAAATATCAATGCAATGAAACATATACACATTTGACACATAGATTTTAATGTGGAAACCCTGCTATGGGAAAAACCAATAGGGACCGGTAATCCAAAATATTTTCACCCTTCTGAAGTGAGCTCGGTGAAGAGCCAACCCTGTTAAAGGTTACAATACACACTGTTAAGTGCAATATTTTTAGAGGATTTAAAACTAATAGTTTTTATTTTGACCTATAATTCACTATGTTGTCAACAATAAAACCTTTTGATACTCTTGAGTATCTCAATACAATAAGGACTGTTAAATCCCACTTGGTTAAGATATTTTCTGAATCAATGGTTAAACTGATACAATAAATGATTTTTTCAAAATACAACTTTAACTTGAAAATATTCAGATCTATTGTTGGTCTAATAATACCTCTCTGGTCAATATTCTCTTCAGTTCCTTTTCTCTCTTTCTTTCTTCTTCTTGGTGAATGGTCTATCCTCTGTTTCTCGGTGTCTGCAGAATTCCTTGGCTCTATTCTTCAGCCTGTATGATCAAATCTGCATGAAGAATTCAATCTTCACCAGAATATATTTAAAATTTCTCATATTCATAATGAATTCCTTGTCTCTTTATATAGACATGATTAGCCACTCAATATCCTTGTCTTTTTCGTAGATCACTTCTTGATCTGTAAAACTCACCATGCTTTCTTTATCTCGTAAAGCTCTGCTTTAGTTTTATTCCAAAAATCTCTCCATGATATCTGTGAATAAAACTCACTTTAAAACTTCTTTCATTCTTTATTTTAACTGATCGTTAATAATAAAGAAATCAATCAGTCAATCTCTAAATATAGCTATTGCCAGCTAAGTAGTTTTGTTGTTCTTTAACTTCAGTGTTGTTCGATCATCAAGTCTAGTTAGCTCGGTCATTGAATTCAGTTATGCTCGATAAATAGATCTTGCTCAGTAACACTTTCTTGGTTACTACGGTGCTCGATATTCACTTACTCAGTGTTCACTGTCTGTCATCTATCAGTGTTTACTATCACTCGTTGTATACAGAACTTTTATGTTTTACCAACAACATAAACTTTGTCTCTTCAGATATTCAAGGTTATGACCAATATGTGTATGAATAATCATACCATATCAAGTTGACATCAATGAAAATACAATACATTAACTAATTTAATGTCTTGCATTCACTTTTGGAGCTCAGTGATCATCAAATTATCATCTTCAAACATTCAATTAGTTATATTTCATCAATCTCCCCCTTTGGCATTGATGGAAACATACTATGAAATATGCAGTATAAAATATGCCATAACATACCAAAATTATTTTTCTATAACCAATTCAAATATATGAATCTCGGTAAGCTATTCTAGCTTATTTTTGATTTTGCCATGTGCTTTCCCTTTCTTCATTCCCTTCAATGGATAGGTGCAACAATTTTGTCTTTTGATTATGTCTCCCCCTTTCTTGTAGAATCTCTTCTCCCTTTTCTGGATAGATATACAGTGTTAACTCTCTCCAATTATCTCCCTTTGATGGATGGTTACTTCATTTAATATCTCTCTCCCTTTGGATGTTCTTCTTCCTGATGTATATTTCATTGCATCTCTCTCTCCCTTTGACAACAATGCCAAAAAAAAATATATACAACTTTGTAGTAGCCAACAATGTTTTTCTCCCTTTGAAGCTTTTTGTCCCTTCAGTGGATGAATATGTCATTGCACTCCATGTCTCAGCTTGCATCACCATGAATAATCTTCTGATAATGTGTAGGTTGATGTAGCTTCCAAGTTATCTTAGTGACCAGTAGACAAGGTTTGAACCCCTAGTCTATTCCTTAGGTACTCAAATGTATCTTTTGGCAATGGTTTTGTGAAGATGTCTGCTAGTTTTTCTTTGGATTGTACATATTCTAGTATCACATGTTTCTCTTGTATATGTTCCCTCAAGTAATGGTACTTAATAGCTATGTGCTTTGTCTTAGCATGCATCAAAGGGTTTTTTGAAGTTTTTATAGCGCTAGTATTATCACAATAGATAATTATTGGGTCAATAATTTCCTCATTCATACCTTTCAACAATTGCTTGATCCATGCAATGTTAGAACAATTTGCAGTAGCAGCTACATATTCTACTTCTGTAGTTGATTGACATATGCATCCTTGATTTTTACTTACCTACGTGACAAGTCTGTCACCCATAAAGAATGCTCCTCTTGTTGTGCTCTTTCTATCATCTATGTTTCCATCCCAATCAACAACAGTATAAACTTGTAGCTCAAATTTCCTTTCTTTATTGTACCACAAACCATAGTCTTCAGTATTTTTCAGATACCTCAAAATTCTTTTAACAATAGTCATGTGTGATTTCTTAGGATTAGCAGAGAATCCTCCAAAGTTATACCAACTGCATGTGCTATATAAGGTCTAGTGTGTACAACATACATTAGTTTACCAATCATAGATCGGTATAAGGTCTGATTTACCTCGCTTGTCTTGTCTTCCTTTGTCAATTTACATCTGGTTTCCATAGGTGTTCCAACAGGTTTTGAGTCCTCCATCTTGAATATCTTCAAAACTTATTTGATGTATTTGGATTGTGTGATGTAGATTCCTTCATCATGTTGTAGAATCTATAGGCCAAGAAAAAATTTGATCTCTCCAAACATGGACATTTCAAATTCTTTGCTCTTTTCATCAGAAAATGATTTGGATAGCATATCATTACCTCCAAATATGATATCATCAACAAATATCTCAGCAATCAGTCTTATCATCAATATCTCCTTTCAAATACAGATTACTGTTATCACTTGTTCTAATAAATCCAATACTAATGAGATAAGAGTGAAGTCTTTCATACCATGCTCTCAATGCTTGTTTCAATCCATACAAGGCTTTGTGTAGTTTACAAACCATGTTCCTCTTGTTAGGATCAACAAACCCTTCAGGTTGTTCAATGTATACCTCCTCTTCTAGTATTCCATTCAGAAATGCAGATTTAACATCCATTTGGTATACTTTGAATCCTTTTAAAGCAACATAAGAAAGTAGAATTATTACTCCTTCTAGTCTTGCAACGGGTGCAAAGGTTTCTCCATAGTAAATACCTTCTTCTTGTGCATACCCTTTACATACCAGTCTTTCTTTGTTCCTTGTGACTTATCCATTCTCATTCAATTTGTTTTTGAAAATCCATTTGGCGCCAACAACATTTTTGTCACTCGGTCTAGGTACTAATGCCCATGATTTATTCTTCTCAATTTATTCAATCTCTTCATTCATTGCACTAACCCATTCTTGATTCTCAAGTGTAGCATTAATAGATTTAGGCTCAAAATCACAAATCAAACATCTATTAAATCGATCAGATTTCCACAATCCATTGAGTTTATAGCTAGATTTCTGGTGTTGATTGTGTGAGTTTTTAAGCATCCAACACCAGAAATCAACACCAGAAATCTAGCTACAAACATCTATTGTTAAGAGACTTAATTCTTTTTCTCAGTCCTTCTCTTTCATCTCCAATGATCTGGTCTTGTGGATGGTGTCTTCTAATATATTTAGCAAGTACAGGTTTAGATCTTTGTTCTTCATTTTGATCCTCATCGCTCGGTTCAACATTGTGATCATTTTCCTGATTCTCAGTGTGTGCAGCTTGTTGCTTGGTTACATTGTTCTATCACTCGGTCAAGATGTTAGGTTCTTCTATGTAGACAAATATGTTGTAATGTTTAGGTTCCTTTCTACTTTCCTCATCATTTTTCTTAGCAAATTCATCCACTTTGACATTTGCACTTTCAATGATTTTGTTAGAAGATTTGTTCAGACATTTATAAGCTTTGTTTTTGGTAGAATATCCTAGAAATATTCCTTCATCACTTTTAGAAACAATTTTCCCATTTCTATCATCTTTCAGTATATAACATTGACTACCAAAGATTCTAAAGTAACTCACATTTGGTGTGTATCCATACCATAACTCATAATGTGTCTTATTTGTGTCTTTCTTCAATTGAACTCGATTTAGTTTATAGACATTAGTAATTATAGCTTCTCTCCAGAATGTTTGTGTGATGCCTTTTTCAATCATCAGTGTTCTGGCACAGTCAACAATTGATCTATTCCTTCTTTCATCATTCCCATTTTGTTGTGGTGTTCTCGGTGCCGAAACCTGTCTTGTAATCCCATGCTCATTACAAATGTTAATGAACTCATCAGAAATAAATTCTCCTCCTCTATCTGATCTTAAACATTTTAGTTGTTTTCCACTTTGTTTTTCAACTTTAGCTATATACCATTTGAACATCTTAAATGCTTCAGATTTCTCTTTTAAGATCATGACAATCATCATCCTAGAATAGTCATCAATAGATAGAGTAAAATATCTATCACCATAATAGCTCTTTGTTCTCATCGGTCCACATAAGTCAGTATGGACTAACTCTAGAATATAATTAGATGTGTATCTTTTTCTTTTGAAACTAGACTTTGTCATTTTTCCTGTTTGACAATTCTTGCACATAACATGGCCAGGCTTTGAAATTCTCGCTAAGCCTCTTACTTATCTTAACCATGTTGTCAAAATTCACATGACATAACCTTTTATGCTACAACCAAACATCTTCATTTCTAGCCAATAAACAAGTGGTCTCAATATCATCAAGATAGAATAGAATACCTTTTTTTTGTTCACCAGTACCGATCAACTTTCCTTTTCATTATAGATCATTGCTTTTTTGTTCTCAAATGCAACTCGGTGTCCTGTGTTGTTCAGCTGTGAAACACTCAATAAATTATAGTTAAGTCTTTTCACCCAATATGCATTTTCACATCTAATCAGATTATTCAACATGATGGTACCTTTTCCTTCAACTGGGCAAGGTGAGTCATTACCCATCCTAACTGATCCACCATTATAATATTCAAAAGTTTCAAACTTTTCTTTATCTCCAGTCATGTGATGACTACCACCACTATCAATAATGCAGACATCATTTTTTCTAACTTTAGATATGAGTGCTATTTCAACATACCTTTCTTCTTCGTCTGAATCATCCTATATAGCAACAAATACTACCCCAACATCTTCATCAAAACCAGTGTCAGAATTTTCAGCTTTGTTCTCAACCAGCTAACAAGCCTTTTTTCCTTTGTCCTTGTAATCTCAGTTATCTCTTCTGTCTGAGTGTCAGTTGCTTCTGTAGTCTCAGTCATTACTTATTTCATACTTCTTTTCATAAGATCTATCATTGTTTCTTTCATCGTTTCTCTTGTTAGGGTATCTAGCAGCAAAATGTCCAATTTCTTTGCAATTAAAATAGACCAGTGGTAATTTAACTTTATATCTTCCTTTACCTCTATGTAATCTTCTAGCCATTAGTGCTTCAAGTTTATCAAGTTCTTGTTCATCACTATCACTGTCACTATCATTTCTCATAGTGTGTTTGTCACTAGATTTGCTTATTTTAAGAGAAGATTGGAATGCAAACTCAATAGTAGGTAAGACACTGTTGTGATAGTTTTTCATCTCAAATTAAATAAGTCTACCAATCAAACTATCAAGAGTAACATTGTTATTTTCTACTGCTCTCATTTCTTGAATTGCAGATACTCTAATAGAATTTTACTTACAACTATTTTATTCCTCAAGTACTCCTCGTACTCCATGGATAGCATTAAAAACTTCTTTGATTCTGCTACTGTACTGAGTGATGTTCTCTCCTTCTTTCATTCTCAGGTCATAAAAATTTCCTCTTAGGCTTTCAGCTTTAGCTCTCAGCACATTGGTGTCTCCTCCATGTATTAGCTTGAGTTTGTCCCACATTTTCTTTGCAGAGGTGCATGATTTCACATCTTCAAATTCAACATCGGTTAGTGAAGAAGCGAGTTCTATCATCATGAAATTATGTTCATGTTTCTCTCTCAATTGATAAAAAATTAGAGGTCAAGTAGGTGCGACATATTTAGTATCCAAGTATTGTGTGACATCATTTCCAATACCTGATAGATGAAGTCTTATCCCGATTTTCAATGATGCAAATTTTTCCTTGTTCAACTTAGGTACATCCCTTTTTATCATCTTGTGATCTTTAGCTTAAGTCCCTTTAAACATTTCTTCCAAGCACCAAAGCTCTAATACCAATTGTTAGAATAATTGAGAGGGGGGGGGGGGGGGTGAATCAGTGGCCTTNTCCAAGCACCAAAGCTCTAATACCAATTGTTAGAATAATTGAGAGGGGGGGGGGGGTGGTGAATCAGTGGCCTTAAAATAATCCCAAAAATCCAACCAAAACTTATCTCTTGATTATAATACCCTCTAGTTATCTTTCAGTCCATCAAGATGTATGCCTTAAATAAAATTAACAAATATAAGCTGCTCGGTAAGATATACTGTTTATCTTTTCTAGACTTTACCAAATAGCAGTAAATAAACTTAGTGTTAACCGACCAATCCAGTTTCAATAATGTGTAAATAAAAATATCAATGAAATGAAACATATACACATTTGACACATAGATTTTAACATGGAAACCTTGCTAAGGGAAAAACCACTTGGGACCAGTAACCCAAAATATTTTCACTCTTTTGAAGTGAGCTCGCTGAAGAGCCAACCCTGTTAAAGGTTACAATACACACTGTTAAGTGCGACCTTGTTAGAGAATTTAAAACTAACAGTTTGTCTTTTGACCTAGCATTCACTATGCTGTCAACAAGAATTTTTTTGATACTCTTGAGTATCTCAATACAGTAAGGACTCTTAAATCCCACTCGGTTAAGATATTTTATGAATCAATGGTTAAACTGATACAGTAAATGATCTGTTCAAAATACAAATTTAACTTACAAATATTCAGATCTATTGTTAGTCCAATAATACCTCTCTGATCAGTATGCTCTTTAGTTCCTTTGCTCTCTTTCTTTCTTCTACTTGGTGAATGCCATGTCCTCTGTTGCTCGGTGTCTGCAGCATTCCTTGGCTCTATTCTTCAAATTTTATGATCAAATCTGCATGAAGAATTCAATCTTCACCAGAATATATTCAACATTTCTCATTTTTATAATGAATTCCTTGTCTCTTTATATAGACATGATTAGCCACTCAATCTCCTTGTATTTTTTGTGGATCACTTCTTGATCTGTAAAACTCGCCATGCTTTCCTTATCCTGTAAAGCTCTACTTTACTTTTATTCCACAAATCTCTCCATGATAACTATGAATAAAAATTGCTTTAAAACTTCTTTCATGCTTTAGTTTAACTGATTGTTAATAATAAAGCAATAAATCAATCAATCTCTAAATATAACTCCTGCCAGCTAAGTAGTTTTTTCATTCTTTAACTTTAGTTCTGTTCGGTCATCAAATCCAGTTAGCTCGGTCATTGACTTCAGTTATGCTCGGTACATAGATCTTTCTCGGTAACACTTTCTCGGTTACTGTGGTGCTTGGTATACACTTTCTCAGTGCTCACTATCCGTCGGTGTCTGTCACTCAGTGTATACAAAACTTTTATGTTTTATCGACAACATAAAATTTCTCTTTAGATCTTCAAGGTTATGACCAATATGTGTATGAATAATCATACCATATCAAGTTGACATCAATGAAAATACAATACATTAACTGATTTAATGTCTTGCATCCACTTTTGTAGCTCGGTGATCATCAAATTATAATCTTTAAACATTCAAATATTTCATCACAAATGACAGAGAAGAAGGCTACCGAGGTAATACAACTGAAAGGTAAAACCTATGAAATGACAAGAGGCAAGAAGTGACCTATGAGAAAAAGGAGAAGAATTTTACTTGGAAAAGATAGTGAGACTGAATCTGATGAGCCAAATAAATCTATTCCAGTTGCTCAGCTCTCACGAGTTCCACAAAGTCTTGATGACTTTTTGGAAGGATTAAAAGAATCATG
The DNA here is from genome assembly GCA_018584345.1 of Thuja plicata. Lineage (NCBI taxonomy): Eukaryota > Viridiplantae > Streptophyta > Pinopsida > Cupressales > Cupressaceae > Thuja > Thuja plicata. The sequence continues at coordinate 60,800 of MU226021.1, forward strand.
AGGATTTCAAATATTTAGACAAGTGAGGTATCTGAAGGGGAATGAATAAGACAAGAAAAAGATTGAAGATGCAATTTTTTTGTAACATTAATGAGATATAGAGTGAAACCTATTAAGCTTGCAGATAAGCTACTAGGGGAACTCTACAAAAAAGTTGATGCACAGTGGAAGTATGAAATTAATGCAGAGAAGGAGATGGGAGAGAGATCTCTTGTGCATACTATTCCCAAACTGGCACCATCTAAGATTGAAGCTGCATTGAAGAAACATTCAAATAAATTTCTAGTAAAGGAAACAATCAGTAGAGAAGGATAATGCTAAGAAATGGAAAGAAAGATATCATATAGATGACACCAAGCAACAAGAAACCAAGAAGAATCAAGGTGATACAATTACTGACCAGGTAAAGAAAAATACATGCCAAGTAGATCCAATTGATCTAACCATTGATAATGAAAAAGTAATCAGTGAAGATGCATCAAAGGATATTGATCTTGCAAAGGAGTTGTCAAAGGATGAAGATGTAATGGATATGCAAGTACCAGACACCGAGTATATTGATGTAGATACTGCACCATTGCAAAGTACTGATCCTATATTGATACAGTTACACAAAGTTATTCTACTATGCAGATTGGTACTACTGCACTTGCACAAGATATGGTAACCGAGACACTAGTTGACACAGGAAAATAAAATGTTGATAATCCAGAGGCTACCGAGACTGAACATAAGAAGGATATCGATTTGGAAGCTCCAACCAACACTGAAGGACATAAGCAGAATACACCACTGACCGAAACATCAAATGTTCATAATGATCAAAAGCCACAAGATACAGAAAAAGAAATGTTGTAGGAATCAAATCTAAAAGGAAAGGATATAGAGAAATAAGACACAAAACAACAAGAGAAAGTTAAAGTAGAGGAAAGCTTATCCAGTCACCATACCAAGTCATATGATGCAACAATGACATCACATTCTAAATGCTCTACTAGAGAGAGTAGACCAATTGAGAAAAAGAATAATAAGAAGAGGAAACATGTGATTTATTTGAGTAAGCCAATCATCATACCACCCAGAGACCCTAATATGACAAAGCCAAAGGAATTTCCTTTTTATGCAGAACTTGTACCTCAAAAGACCGAGCAAGACAAACTATTGGCGAAGAAGAAAAAGGTAGATATATTGGAAGATGTCAAAGATGTTTTCCAGGAGATTATTCCTAAAGTTAACATTGATGAGTCTGAGCCACTACTAGACCAAGTTGGAAATCTATTCCATCAAATCAAAGGACTGATGAAGGACATGACATACTACATGCTAAAGATTCACAAGGCATCTATGGAGAAGAAATTGATGGAGGACCTAATGCAAAATATTGCTATAGAGAAGGTAACTCTTTTTGAGTTATGTTCCAAATTTGAAGAAAATTTACAGTCCATCATTTCATTATTTCATAAATTCTATATTCTTTCTAACTTTACTAAGGACATTAAGAAGAAAGACGTAGATATTGAAAAAGAGCTGACTGATTAGCTTGAAAAGGTGACTGAGTAGCTTGAAAAGGTAACTATTGAGCCTTAAGAATTCCATACCTATTACTCAAAGATACATGAACTCATGGGAGTTCAACTCTCATTGAGATAGGAGGAAGACAAGCTAAGATTATATTTTCTTGAATTGCAAGCTCTAATAATTCCCCATATGAAATCAATATAGATACATATGAAGAAAGGAAAAGAACTAGAAATTTTTTTAGAACTTAGCACCCTAGATACTATAGTTGATCTATTGACATAAATAAATGAGCACACAATTATACTACAGAATCTTCGAGACACTTCTGAGACTATACTAGCCAGAATACAACAAAGGTATAAGCACATTTTTGATATATAAGTTTTACTGTTGATACTTTTTGTCAAAAGGGGGTAAATATAGATAGATAGAGAGTCAGATAGATCTATAAAAAAAAGAAAATAGAGTCAATTCAAAATCACAAAAAAATGTATATATGTGAAAAAGAAAAAAGAGGAAAAGAGATGTATATATTTTGTATAGAGAGTAGCATCCGAGGGGGAGTTACTAGTTTTGATGACTTTGAGGTTTTTGTCAAAATTCTCAACTAATGTCAAAGGGGGGGATTGTTATCTCAATAGATGTTTTTTTTTTCATTAGTTAAGGAAAAATCATATGAGTCAGAATAATCAATCGGTGAAAAGGAGAAAGCTAAATATTTGACTAGTCGGTAAAGTACACCGAGTTGACAGTTACCGAGTACTAAAGATCAAGTTAACTGAGCACATCGAAGTTACTCTACCAAGTTACTTAATTGATTGTAACATGATAAGGACACATTTAATACATTGACACATCATTAATTATGATTCTATAATGCACGAAGAATGGTTTGTTACACAATCAATGATTGAGATAATTCAAAGAGAAGATCTGAGAAGCAGATTAAGCGATTAATGAAAGTTTGTTATTTCCAAGAAATACACCAAGTAATGAGGTAAAAGTGACACAATCACTGAATGGAAAAGAAGATCTAATGGTTAAAACAAATCATAGAGCACCTAACACAAAATATTAAGAGACAATAAATCTTATATTTAAAGAGTAGAAATGAGGAGACAAAGAGTGATGATAAAGAGAAGGCTGATACTGTTAGTGAAAGTAAAAGGAGCTATTTCAAGAACAAAGTTTAGAGCAGAGAGAACCGAGCAGTTATCTAGCTACAATAGAGAAAATCTGAGAAATATTACAATTTGAGATTGAGGTAACACAATATTTCAGAGCACAAAGAGTCTGATCAACATTTTTTGATGCAATATAGCAGACATTAATAAGTTGTTAATACTATTGTATTAAGAGCTAAAAATCCCAATATTGGGTACATCTTAACTGATCTGATATTTTTAAAACCTTTAACAGGGTACATCTCTAAGTGTAGAGATTGTAAAATCCTCTAACCAGGTAGACCTAATGAGTCTTTGTATACTCTTCATCGGGTAAGCTATCAAAATGGCTAAATATTGTAAGCTCTAACCGAGGACCCTTTATATTGCAGTTAGTGAAGGTTGTGGGTATCATCCCCACCGTAGTTTTGTCCTGTAATCAAGGATTTATTGATAAACAAAATCATGGAGTTATGAGTTCATTTACTTAAATGTTTTGATGATATGTTTTATGAGAATTATATTAGTTTCACTTCAAGTTATTGAAATCGGTAAACAACAAGAAACAGTATATGGTTATTGACAATTTCAGTTGTAAAAGTTTTTGTGGTATTGATTTACCCCTCCCCTCTTAGTCCCAACTTTCCATAGTCATTCCAACAAATATGAGTCCCAAATACTAGGCTATGTTAGGTATCCATATACAATTGGAATCTCTCACAAATGAGAAAAGAAGAAAACCTAATGGGACAAAAATCCTCCAAAAAAGAGAGAAAAATAATCTAAAAGAAGAATGAGTAGAAAATATGTGATGATAAATGCACCCCTATGGAAGAGAAGAAGAGAATGTAGCCCCCCTCAATGTAGAATCTATTGGTTTGATGGTAGTGCATCACAATGAATGTTGAAGATGATCAAATTTTGTTAATTAACATTCATCTCCTTAGGAAGAAAAAAATCAAGAATGTAGGAAGGAGTATTCCCATTCCTAAAAAGAATATGAGAGAAGAAATATAAAGTGTGAGATTTTTTAATTATACTCAAGTGTATCCAATGTTAATGCTCAAAATATGTCACAAAAAAATCAATCATTTTAGGCCACATTAATGAAGATGATAATCCGAAATATAGTAGAGATGATTTTAGCTCATACAATCCAAATACAAATATCTCCTTTTGTAATGCCCAAAAACGCAACAATTTTTTTTTTAAAAAAAAAAAATATATAACATACCATTTTAACTACATCCGCAATTTATGATTCTATTAATTTTAATATTTATCTATAGTACAAGAAGGCAATGGAGCAACTTTAAGAATTATCATTTCATAGTATTCAAATGACAATCGTACAGAGGTGTTGCATACCTGAGTTTTCTCCTCCTTGCCTAGGTATTATAACCTCCCCACCTCTCTGTTTCCTGTATTAGTATATATTGCTACACAACTAGATGCATGATGTCAGAATTCATTGTTGATTACATACGTGATCGAAGATAAAGTACACCAATATCATAGCAAAGTCATCCATAACTATTTAAAATTAGTTTTGTAATGAGATGCAACTAATGTGAAATATTGGTAAGGGGTGGCGAGATAAAAGAGAACTCAACTGAACAAAACCTAAGGGCCAGACCTAATGCCTCGGGGGCTCATCGTAGATGGCCTTGCCTACGTAACTCGCAGAGACATCGTAGTTCGGGTTTACAAAACTTAACCCAATCCACACTAGGTATGCCCTAGTGGGGGTACAATTCACTTTAGAAATTAGATGGGGTATATGTTAGGAAGTATGATTGAATGCTATTATATTTCACTTGAATACCAAATTAACATGATATAAAATTTTAGACAATTTATGATAATATATCAAGAGAATTTCAATGTAGGGTCTACATTGTTCATTCCATAGACAACAAGATAG
>MU226021.1:93299-129060 GCA_018584345.1 Thuja plicata
AGTAGGAAAAGAGTTCTTTTACATCTTTCAAAAAAAAAAAATAGAAGAAAGAAATTAGTTTTCCTTGCTGGGTATTTTTTTTTAGCTACATCTAAAATTTTGATAATTTAAATGCTTCTTCCTTATGCCTAGAATACACTCTTTTCTCATAAAGTAAGGACAAAGAAAATATATATATATTTAAAAAAACATGGAAACTCTATAAATTTAGTATTCGGATTTTAATTTAACTCTGCCTTTAAATAGCCCTTACTGTTCATATTAAAGAAGAAAAATAATAAATTATCTCTTATATATATATATATATATATATATATATATATTTCACTTTATAACCTTGAGAACTACATGCGGATGCAAAAGAAACAGTAACCAACTTTATAGTCAGATATACATAAGAGACTGTGGTATTCGACCTTCTTACTATCTACATTTCTATAATAATAAAATATAAACTATACATATATATAAAAATAGAGTTTCATCTTTGTAGATGCCCTCGACTTTCTTAAGGTATTCGGGCCACTGTATTAACGTGCAGCACTGTCGTTACCCTTTGGGCGCGCGGCTGTGATAGGGTTGGGAGGGAGGAGCCGACTCCCATCTATCCCAATCCCCTCTCTATACACTCGCAGTACATAGAAATGCGGCGCTGTCCTGCACTCCACCAACCCGACGTCCTTGAGAACCTCTGCGCGCCTCCCCTTTTCAAAGCCCTTCATTTCTTGTGGCATTTTTCCTTCCTTCCTGAGAGCTGAGTATAGACCCTATGTCGGCAACAGGCCGCCACCATATTCGGTGCTACTTCACCCATCGGCTAACCTGGATTTAGCATAGAGAATACGTTTGGTATGGTTATGTTTGGACATTCTCTTGAAGCCCTAACCCTAATCTCGAGTTTAGGGTTAGGGGTCCAATGAGATAGGTTTGAATTTTGCAAATAAGTATTATTAAAATAGTTTTTTTTTAAAATGCATAGTTGGATCCACTTAAGCGGGTAGTTTTAGTGGGTATGAATTAAAGTCATTTTGAGGGGGAAAAGTTGTTTACTCTTTAATTTAAAACGACACCTAATGAACCTAGGTTTAAATCTAGTAACACTTTTAAAAGGGTATTATGGTGGTGCATAACTAATGAGTTTAACATTTTGAGGAAATTAATAAATGTCTTTATGTTTAGAAATCCATTTAACTATGAATGTTAAGGGATACTTTTAATGTTTGCAATATGATTATTATATTTAGTTTGGAGTTTAATATAGGATCTTTATTTAGATAATGTAAGATCATGGCTATAATTAAGTTAGATCTAACTCCCCTCAAGTATCAAATATAATGAATTTATTTTATTAAATTAATGAATTATAAATGCAGCTTGGACCACTTTCGTAATTAAGTTATTCTCTTTAATGATTAGCTAAGTATATATTACTATGTTGAATTCTATTAGAACCTAGGTAGGAGTGAAGTTATAATGTTATTAATAAAAAAATTTTAAGCATTTGATGGAACTTAATTAACCTTTTTATTTTTTTTAAAAATGTTTTCGGATCAAGATGGAACCCTAGTCGTATTAGACCCCTTTAAAAAGATCTTAATGCAAATATTGTCGAAAGGTGTAATTGAGTTCTTTTTGTCAATTTTATTAATGCAATAATATTATTCATGTATACCTTACACCTTATATTTGAGCTCGACCTAATGTAATATCATTTGGAATTCTAATTTCCCTTATTTCAATTTCAGCTTAGAGGAGTTGTCTTCCTATTTTAATACAACCCTAGGATGATCATCTAACATGGCTAGAGTATCATGTTACCCCACCCCTTCCTTGGAACACATTAATTAGCGAGAATTCGGGTATCATAGCAATTCTCTAGTAACTCATCTTTGTAAGGGTGTCACTGCAAGGGTGACGATAGGAATGCACTTTGACCTAATATTGTATTATCATCGTATTGCATCATCAAGCTTATACTTTGATCGTATAGATGCTTTAACTATACCACTCAATTTATTCTTCAAACAAAGTTTTACTTCACGGTGGTTCTAGAACCCAACGAGTAATTGGCTATGCAACTCATAGGTTGAGGGACGTTGACTCGCGTCACGTTTCCCCTCAACCCTATTATCAACATTGTATCATCTGGACCTCTCAACTTAAGCCTTTGTTCTATCTGTGTTAGTCGGTCTGGACACTTTAGTTGACTTTGGTTTACCGCCTTCACCATTTCTCTATAGTTGCATGTCAAAAAAAAAAAAAAGTTGTAGTGTTTTTTTTTCATGCTAAAATTTGGGCATGACAGAAGCTATCAGTACTGCTGTCTACACATTGAACATATTTCAATTGAAGAAAAACAAAAATAAGACACCTTATGAGCTTTGATATGGATACACACCCAATGTAAGTTCCTTTAGAATTTTTGGAAGTCAATGTTATATTCTGAAAGATGATATAAATGGAAAGATTGACTCCAAAGGTGAAGAAGGAATATTTTTAGTGTATTCTACCAAAAGCAAGGCTTATAAATGTCTTAACAAATCCTCTAACAAAATAATTGAAAGTGCAAATGTCAAAATAGATGAATTTGCTGAGAAAAATGATGAGGAAAGTAGAAAGGAATAGGAAGACTACAACAGGGTTGTCTACAATGAAGAACATGACACTCTACCCAAGAAATAGTGTATTGCTCCTGAGTGACAGAATAATGCACCCGAGCATCAGGTTGCAAACACCAAAAATTAGGAAATTTCTAAAAATGATGTCCTGATCAATGGAGATCAGAATGAAGGTCAAGATGATGATTACAATGATGAACAAAGAGCTGAACTGATACTTTCCAAGTATGTCAGAAGACACCATCCACATAACTAGATCATAGGAGACAAGAAGGCTAGAATGAGAACAAAAAGTAAGTCACTGAACACTAGATGTTTAATTTGTGATTTTAAATCTAAATCTGTTAATACTCCACTTGAAAATGAAGAATGGGGTAGTGCTATGAATGAAGATATAGAAAATATTGAGAAGAATAGAACATGGACATTAGTACCTAGATCAGATGACAAAAATGTCATTGGTACCAAATGGATATTCAGAAACAAGTTGAATGAGAATTAAGAAGTCACAAGGAACAAAGCAAGATTAGTATGCAATGGGTATGCGCAAGAAGAAGGTATTGAGTATGGAGAAACCTTTTCACCCATTGATGGAATAGAAGGAGTCATAATTATACTTGCTTATGCTGCATTCAAAGGATTCAAGGTATACAAAATGGATGTCAAATCTGCATTTCTAAATAGAATACTAGAAGATGAGGTATACATTGAACAACCTGAAGGGTTTGTTGATCCTAACAAAAGAAACATGGTCTGTAGATTACACAAAGCCTTGTATGGATTGAAACATGCATCAAGAACATGGTATGAAAGAATTCACTCCTATCTCATAAGTATTGGATTTGTAAGAACAAGTAAAAACATCAATCTGTATTTAAAAGAAGATACTGATAATAATATTCTGATTGCTGAAATATTTGTTGATGATATCATATTTGGTGGTAATGAAATGTTATGAAAATCATTTGCTAATGAAATGAGAAAAGATTTTGTGATGTCAATGTTTGGGGAGATCAAATTATTTCTTGGTCTAAACATTCTTCAACAGGATGCAGGTATCTATACCACACAATCCAAATACATCAAGGAAGTGCAGAAGATATTCAAGATGGAATATTCCAAGCCATTTGGAACACCTATGGCAACCATATGCAAGATGAAAAAGGAAGACAAGTCAACCAAAGTAAATTAGACCTTATATAGATCTATGATTGAAAAACTCATGTATGTTGTTCATACTAGACCGTATATAGCACATGCAGTTGGAGTAGTTGCAAGATTCTATGCCAATCCAAGGAATCACACATGACTACTGTCAAAAGAATTCTAAGATATCTAAAGAATAACGAGGACTATGGATTATGGTATGAAATAGCACAATAGGAGGAGCATTCTTTATGGGTGACAAACTTATCACATGGATAAGTAAGAAGCAAGGATGTATCTCACAATCTACTGTAGAAGAAGAATATATGGCTGCTACTACAAATTGCTCTAACATTGCATGTATCAAACAATTAATGGAAGGTATGAATATGAAAATTCTTGAACCAGTGATTATCTATTATGATAATACTAGTGCAATAAACATATCAAAGTACCATGTCATGCATGTTAAGACTAAGCATATTGCTATAAAGTATCATTACTTAAGAGAAAAAGTACAAGAGAAAGAGGTGATTCTGGAATATGTTCAATCCAAGGAACAATTAGCTGAAATATTCACAAAGCCATTGCCTTAAGATACATTTGAGTACCTGAGGAAGAGACTAGGGGTCCGACCCTTGTCTACTAGTCACTAAGCTGAATAAGAGGCTGCATAAGCCTACACATAATCAGAAGATAATTCATGTTGATGAAAGCAAAGAGATGGATTGCAAAGACATATTAGTACACAACAAGGTACTTATCTGCACCAAACACCAGAGTCATTGTATTGTTGATGGAAAGGGAAATTCAAGGAGTATATTATAAAAAGGAGGAAGGATATAGTTTGGCATTTCTATCAAAGGGAGAGAGTATCCTAAGGGAGATAAGTATCCTAAGGGAGAGATGACTTAGGGGAGAGATTATATCCATATGATACATCATGAAATATCCATCATGATCATGTCAAGGGAGAGAAGTATCCTAAGGGAAGATGAATTAAGGGAGAGATTATATCCATATGATACATCTTTGTTGTCAAAGGAAAAAGAGATATGAATAGAATTATCCATCAAGGAGAGGAATAGTCAAAGGGAGAGAAAACATCAGAGAAGAGATTATACAACAAAGGGAGAAAAAGAATTAGAAGTTGCTATACCTATCCAGTGAAGGGGATAAAGAATAAAAAAATTATACATATGAAATATCCAGTGAAGTTGATAAAGAATTATACATATGAAATATCCATCATGATCATCCGAAGGGAGAGAAGTATCCTAAGGGAGAGATTATATCCATATGATACATCTTTGATGTCAAAGGAAAAAGAGATATGAATAGAATTATCCATCAAGGAGAGGAACAATCAAAGGGAGAGAAAACATAAGAGAAGAGATTGTACAACAAAGGGAGAAAAAGAATCAGAAGTTGCTACACCTATCCAGTAAAGGGGATAAAGAATAAAAAAGTACTCTGCAAGAATCAAATTTAAGCTAGAAGAGCTTACCGAGAGCCATATATTTGTATTGGTTATAGAACAATAAGTTTGGTAGATTGCTGAACTACAACTGATATATTTCATATTGTATTAGTATTATGTAGTATGTTTTCATCAATGCCAAAGAGAGAGATTGTTGAACTATAACTGATTGAATGTTTGAAGCTGTTTAGTTGATGATCACCGAGATGCAAAAAGTTAATGCAAGACATTAAATCAGTTAATGTATTGTACTGTCATTGATGTCAACTTGATATAATCTTATTAGTCATATACATATTGTCAAAGAATTCAAAGAACCAAAGAGATAAAGGTTATGTTGTCAGTAATGCATAAAATTTCAGTATACACCAAGTGACAACAAACACTAACGAGCAGTGCACACCGACAGATAGAAAACCCCGAGAAGAGTCATAGTGATACTAGAGAAAGATACCCAAGAAAGCATTACCGAGAAGAATCTAAGTGATACCCGAGAAGAACTGAAAGTCATAGTGTTGTCCGACGGACATAAAACCCCAACGGAAAAAGATGCCCGAGGACAACTGAAGTCAAGATCGAGAAAACAAGGAGTTAAACATCGATCAAAACTGAAGTTCATAAATGACAAAAGACTTAGCTGGAAGGAGATAAATATGGAGTTAACTTATTGATTACATTGTTTTCATCGACCAGTTAATAACTACAGATAAGCTAGAGATTTAAAGATAGTTTTATTTTAGTTGTCAAGGATAAATCTGTGGGATAAAACTAAAGTATGTTTTAAAGAAAGAATGGCGAGATTTGCGGATCATGTCAAGAACAAGAAAGAAAAGGAATTAGAAATGGTGAAATCATGTCTATAAAAGAGACAATATAATTAATTATGAATTAGGGGAGAATAGAAGAGGATTCTAAAGAGAAAACTGGTGAAGATAAGAAATCTTCATACAAACCTGATCAAACAAGCTGAAGAACATAGCTAAATATTTCTGCAGACACTGAGCAACAAAGAAACAACATCACTAACCAGAAAGAAGTGGAGAAAAGGAACAGAAGGGAAACATTGATCAAAAAGTTATTATGAGCTTACAATAGATATAAACATCTGCAAGATTAAGTTCTATTTATGAACAGATCATATACTGTTTCAGTTTAACCATTGGTTCAAAAAATCTCTTATTAGAGTGGGATTTAACTATCCTTTATATATTGAGATACATCCCGAGGAGTATCAAAAAGTTTCTCATGAAGATAGCATAGTGAAATGCTAGATATCAAGTGATAAACTATTATATTTAAATCCTCTAATAAGGTCATACTTAATAGTGTGTTTGTAACCTTTAACAGGGTTGGCTCTTCACCGAGCTCACTTCAGAAGAGTGAAAATTTTGGGTTACCGGTCCCAAGTGATTTTTCCCCTAACAGGGTTTCCACGTTAAAAATCCATGTGTCAAATGTGTATATGGTTTACTGCTTTAATTTTTTTCTTTACACATTACTGAAAAATGATTGATCAGTAAACACTAAGTTATTTACTGTATTTCGGTAAAGACTAGATTGCTATTCGGTAAAGCTTAAGAAAAAGGATAAACAATGAACTTTGAGCAGTAGTTATTTGATAAGACTATTTAAGGGCATACATCTTGTAGGACTGAAGATAAATAGAGGTTTATATATATGGTATAAATTTTTTGGGTTGATTTATTGGATTGATTTTTGAGGCCACTAATTCACCCCCCCTCTCAGTTATTCTAACATACTTTGTAGTAGATGCCATGCACATATACATCTATTTAACATTTTACAGATAAATCATTCAAAAAATAATTAGAAAAGTCTGAAGAGAAGATGTCTGATCCAACTGAACATTTTGTCATCTTTTTTCAGGTTTAAAATATCATATTTAATGTATTAACATCTCATGCATCAATACCAATATTGTGCATCTACTTGATTCAATGATAGCACTTGAAACATTTTGTATTGATGGTATCATTTTTATTTTGATTTCCATAATCAAAGCTCCCAACACACTTTAAGAACCATTACTTATGTTGCAGGTGAGTCTGTCAAATCAATGATATTCTTTGAAACAGGCTGAGGTGTAGACAATACTATTACAACTTGTCTCTGAGAAGCTACGGGGGATAAAAATGTACAGCTTACACTAATTAATTTCTTGGTTGGAGGGGACTTGGAGGGAGATGTGAATGAAAACAATGCTTCCTTAGACATTTTTAGAGGTGAGATATAACATACAAGACTATATTCCTGGAGAGATGGAAACTCTATCATATTTAAGTTCGCAGTTCTTCTTTTTATGCTAAAATCATCCATATTATTTAATATCTTGTCAACTTCACTATCTTTGGTAACACTGTAATCAATTTTCAATTCATTAGAAAAATTATACTCAATTGGATCTGAGGCAGCAACAATTTTACGTTTTATGATGCATCCATCTAAAATACCTTTTATCTTGTCAGACTCTCTAACATTGTAATTTGTGAAATGTGGCTTGTAATTAGTTCCTTCATTATCCGACCTAGGAATTATTGATCAACACAATCAATTTTTTTATTTAAAAATATAGATATCATCAGAATTGTGACTACATTGCAAATAAAAACCGACGAGGATGTTGTATTTCTAACAACATCCTCATTGCAATCTATCACCTAATTGTTATCAGAATTTTGAAAATAATGCAAAGATAAATCGACAAAGATGTTGTACATCTTACATCAATGTGGTAAAAAATGATCATCTAATTCTAGTCAGAATTTTGTCTACCATGAAAACCTAAACCGACGAGGACTAGGCCTTAAATCTGACCTTAACTCTCCAAAAGTAGACCCATCTTTTCTGACGTCATACCCATCGTAATTATGAAGACCATGGATACGTCGAATGTTCCAACAAAAAAATTCTGAGAGCCTTGTTAGTCAGAAGTACGATTATCATATGTCTGAATTCTGACTAATTGTCATCAGAAATTTGACCCAAATCTATTAGTGATCGTATCTTGAGAAAAAAAACTCCATTTTTTGTGATTCAATTCATGTTGGATTCGTCTTAAGTCACCCTTTGATTCAAGACCACTTTCGCCAGATTTGGAAATGATCAAATTTTCAGCAACACATACTCACTTGAGTTCCCTGCTTTAACCAAACTTTGACCATCTGTATCTTGAGAAAACAAACTCCATTTTTTGTGATTCAATTTCTATTATGTTCATCTCAAAGAGCCCTTCAATTAGAGACCACTTTTTCTAGATTTGGAAATGATCAAATTTTTAGCGATGAATACTCACCTGACCTCCCTGCTTTGACAAAACTTTGACTGTCTGCAACTTGAGCAAACAAACTCTATTTTTTGCGATCTTGAGAAAATGGAATCTATTTTTCTTGATTCAAGTTCTGTTGGGTTTGTTTTCATGAGCCCTTCTATTTGAGACCACGATTGGCATATTTTGAAATGATTAAATTTTTTATCTACAAATACTCGCCTGAGATCCCCGTTTGAACAAACGTTGACCGTATGTATCTTGAGCAAGAAGACTCCATTTTTTGTGATTCAAGTTGAGTTAATTTTTGCCTCGATGAGCCCTTCTATTTGAGACAGTGTTCACCGGATTAGGAAATGACCAAATTTTCAGCTACGAATACTCAACTGACTTCCTTTCTTTGACCGTCCGTATCTTGAGCAAACAAACTCCATTTTTTTTATTCAAGTTGTGTTGGTTTCCTCTCAACGATCCCTTCCATTTCAGACCATAACTGGCTAAGCCTCATCCAAACATAACCATAGCCCCTTGGACATCAACAATCTCTTCATTTGTGCTTTCCATGTGTGATAGTTGTGCGGTGTCAGATGGTCAAAATCCGCCATGATATTTGAGTTTTTGTTTAAAGAAAATGTGTAGATAGAAGTAGAAGGGTCTTATTTTCTGAAATAAATTATAGAAAACTAAAATTTTCATCCCCACAATAGAATAAAAACAAACCCCCATACAAGCTTTAAGAACTGAAAAGAAGAAAGATGGAAAAAAATGAGATAAACTGGATGAATACCTGAATCAAAATCTAATGAAATGGACTCAAAATTTGGAAAGATCTCGCTATCACCTTTCCATCACCTATTAATTTGCAAAAAAATGGAGTTTGTTTGCACATTCTACGCCTTTGGGAGTGCAAAAATAAGCTCCAACTTTGACGGCCTTGTACAAAAAAATGAGAAATAATATTAGAAACCTAAAATGCCAAAAATATGTGCCTCAAAATCAGCTTTCCAATGATATATGGTATTCATAATTTTGAATCCCTATGACCAAGTTATGGCCAAAAAAACAACTGCTACTAAAAAAGGACTTCAAATTTTCATCAATGAATACTCAATTGAGTTCCCTACTTTGACCAAACTTTGACTGTCCGTATCTTGAGCCAAAAACACTTCAATTTTTGAAATTCAAGTTGGGATATTTTCATCTTGACAAGCCCTTCGATTTGAGGTCACTTTTGTCAGATTTGGAAATGATCAATTTTTCTGCTATGAATACTCACCTGACTTCCCTCCTTTGACCAAACTTTGATAGCCTATATCTTGAGCAAACATACTCTAATTTTTGTGATTCAAGTTTTATTGTCTTCGTCTCGATGAGACCTTCAATTTGAGACCACTTTTGCCAGATTTAGAAATGACCAAATTTTGAGCTACGAATACGCAACTAATTTCTCTCCTTTGACCAAACTTTTACCATTTGTATCTTGAGCAAATAGACTCCATTTTTTGTGATTCAAGTTGTGTTGGGTTTATCTCAATGAGCCCTTCGATTTGAGACCACTTTTGGTAGATTTGGAAATGATCAAATTTTCAGCTACTAATACTCACCTAACCTCCCTGCTTTGAAAAAACTTTGATCGAGCGTATTTTGAACAAACCAAGTCATTTTTTGTTATTCAAGTTATGTTGGGTTCATCTCGATGAGCCCTTCAATTCAAGACCACTTTCACAAGATTTGGAAATGATCAAATTTTCAGCAATGAATACTCACTTGAGTTCCCTTCTTTGACCAAACTTTGACCATCCTTATCTTGAGAAAATAGACTCCATTTTTTGTGATTTAAGTTGTGTTATGTTCATCTTGACGAGCCCTTCAATTCGAGACCACTTTCATCAGATTTGGAAACGATCAAATTTTTAGCCATGAATACTCACATGACCTCCCTACTTTGATGAAAATTTGACTGTCTGCATCTTGAGAAAACATACTCTATTTTGGCGATTCAAGTTTCCTTGTGTTCGTCTTAATGAGACCTTTGATTTGAGACCACTTTCACAGATTTGGAAATGACCAAATTTTTAGCTACAAATTCTCAACTAATTTCCCTGCTTTGACAAAACTTTGACCGTTCGTATCTTGAGCAAACAAACTCTACTTTTTGTGATTCAAGTTTTTTTGGGTTCATTTCAGCGTGCCTTTCAATTTGAGGACACTTTTGATAGATTTAGAAAAGATCAAATTTTCAACTACGAAAACTCGTCTGAGATCCCTGATTTAACCAAACTTTGACCACCTGTATCTTGGGCAAGCAAACTCTCTTTTTTGTGATTCAAGTTGTGTTAATTTTTATCTTGATGAGCCCTATGATTCGAGACAACATTTTCTAGATTTAGAAATGACCAAATTTTGAGCTACGACTACTCAACTGACTTCCTTGCTTTGAAATTTTTTTGACTGTCCGTATGTTGAGAAAATAGACTCAATTTTTTGTTATTCAATTTGTGTTGGGTTTGTCTTAATGAGCCCTTCCATTTGAGACAATAGATGACTGAGCCTCATCTAAACATGACCATAACCCCTTGGACAACAACAATCTGGTCATCTATGCTTTCCATGTGTGATAGTTGTGCAATGTTAGATTTTCAAAATCTGCCATGACGACCTCGTACGTAAAAAAGAAAAATAATATCAGAAACTTGAAATGCCAAAAAGATGTGCTTCAAAATCAGCATTCCAATGATATATGACATTCACAATTTCAAGTCTGTACGACCAAGTTATAGCTAAAAACCAACTGTTACTCAAAAAGGACTTCAAATGTTTGGCAACGAATAGTCACTTGAGTTCCCTACTTTGACCAAACTTAGACCATTTGTATCTTGACAAAAAAGACTATTTTTTGTGATTCAAGTTTTGATATGTTCATCTTGACAAGCCCTTCGATTTGAGGCCAATATTGCCAGATTTGGAAATGATCAAATTTTTAGCTACGAATACTCACCTAACTTCCCTCCTTTGACCAAACTTTGACCGCCCAAAGCTTGAGCAAATAGACTCTATTTTTTGTAATTCAAGCTGTGTTGTGTTCGTCTTGATGAAACCTTTGATTTGAGACCACTTTCGCCAGATTTGGAAATGACCAAATTTTCAGCTACGAATACTCAACTGACTTCCCTTCTTTGACCAAAATTTGACCATCTATATCTTCAACAAACAGACTTTGTTTTTTGTGATTCACATTTTTTTGGGTTTATCTCGATGAGCCCTTCGATTTGAGACAAGTTTTGACAGATTTGGAAATGATCAAATTTTTAGGTACGAATACTCGCTTGAGATACCTACTTTGACCAAACTTTGATCGCTTGTATCTTGAGAAAATAGACTCCCATTTTTGTGATTCAAGTTGTGTTATGTTCATCTAGATGAGCTCTTCGATTCGAGACAACACTCACCATATTTGGAAATGACCAATGTTTTAGCTACGAATACTCAACTAACTTCCCCACTTTGACGAAACTTTGACCATTCGTATCTTGAGTAAACAGACTCCATTTTTTATGATTCAAGTTGTGTTGGGTTTGTCTCGACAAGCCCTTCAATTTGAGACCATAACAAGATGAGCCTCATTCAAACATACCAGAACCCCTTGGACATCAGCAATTTGATCATCTTTGCTTTCCACGTGTGATAGTTGTGTGGTGTCAGACGATTAAAATCCTCCATGATGTTTGAGTTTTTATTTAAAGAAAATGTGTAGATAGAAGTATAAGGGTATTTTTCTGAATTGAATTATAAAAAGATAAAAATTTCACCCCCTACAACACAATAAAAACAAACCCCCATACAAGCTTTAAGACATGGAAAGCAAAAAGATGGAAAAAACTTCAAATTAATTGGATGAATACATGAATCAAAATATAAAGAAATAGACTAGAAACCTCGAAAGATCTCGCTGTCACCATTCCATCACCTATTCCTTTGCAAAAAATGGAGTCTATTTGCACATTCTACGCCTCTGGGAGTGCAAAAATAAGCTCTGACTTTGACGACCTCGTACGCAGAAAAGAGAAATAGTCTTAGAAACCCAAAACGCCAAAAAGATGCACCTAAAAATAAGAATTCCAACAATATATGACATTCATAATTTCGAGTATGTATGACCAAGTTATGGCATAAAAACCAATTGCTACTAAAAAAAGACTTCAAATTTTCAGCAACGAATACTCACTTGAGTTCCCTACTTTGACCAAACTTTGACCATCCGTATGTTGAGAAAAAAGACTTCATTTTTTGTGATTCAATTTGTGATATGTTCATCTCAATGAGCCCTTCGATTTGAGGCCACTATTGTTAGATTTGGGAATGATCAAATTTTTAGCTACGAATACTTACCTGACTTCCCTCCTTTGAGCAAATTTTGACTGCCCATATCTTGAGCAAACAAACTCTATTTTTTACGATTCAAGTTGTGTTGTGTTTGTCTTGATGAGACCTTCGATTTGAGACCACTTTTTCCAGATTTGGAAATGACCAAATTTTTAGCTATGAATACTTAACTGACTTCCCTACTTTGACCAAACTTTGACCATCTGTATCTTGCGAAAACATACTCTATTTTTTGTGATTCAAGTTGTGTTGGGTTCATCTCGACGAGCCCTTCAATTTGAGACCACTTATGCCAGATTTGGAAATGTTTAAATTTTCAGCTGCTAATACTCACTTAATCTCCCTACTTTGACCAAACTTTGACTATTTTCATCTTGAGAAAATAGACTCTATTTTATGCGATTCAAGTTGCGTTGTGTTTGTCTCGATGAGACCTTCAATTTGAGACCACTTTGGCTAGATTTGGAAATTACCAAATTTTCAGCTACGAATACTCAACTCACTTCCTTGCTCTGATTAAAGTTTGACCATCTGTATCTTGAGCAAATGGAATCCATTTTCCATGATTGAAGTTGTGTTGGGTTCATCTCAATGAGCCCATCCATTTGAAAGCATAATTGGCCGAGCCTCATCTATACATGACCATAAACCCTTAGACATCATTAATCTGGTCATCTATGATTTCCATGTGTGATAGCTGTGCGGTGTCATACGGTCAAAATTTGTCACGAAGTTTGAGTTTTTGTTTAAATAAATTTAAATGATACTAAAAAAGGACTTTAAATTTTCATCAACGAATACTCGCTTGAGTTCCCTACTTTGACAAAATTTTGACCGTCCATATCTTGAGCAAAAAGACTCCATTTTTTGCAATTCAAGTTGTGATATTTTTATCTCGACGAGCCCTTCAATTTGAGGCCACTTTTATAAGATTTATAAATGATCAAATTTTCAGCTACGAATACTCACCTGACTTCCCTCCTTTGACCAAAGTTTGATCGCCCATATCTTGAGTAAACAGACCCCATTTTTTATGATTCAAATTATGTTGTGTTCATGTCGATGAGACCTTCCATTTGAGACCATAACTGGCTGAGCCTCATCCAAACATGACTATAACCCCTTGGATATCAACAATCTAGTATTCTATGCTTTCCATGTGTGATAGTTGTGCGGTGTCAGTCGGTTAAAATTTGCCATGATGTTTGAGTTTTTATTTAAATAAAATCTGTAGACAAAAGTAGAAGGGTGTTATTTTCTAAATTAAATTATAAAAAACTAAAATTTTCACTCTCCACAAAACAATAAAAATAAATCCCTATACAAGCTTCAAGAACTGGAAAGTAAAAAGATGGAAAAATTTTAGATTAGCTAGATGCATACCTGAATCAAAATATGATGGAATGCACTCAAAATCGGGAAAGATCTCGCTGTCACCTTTCCATCATATTTTTGTTTGCAAAAAATGGAGTCCATTTGCACATTCTATGCCTCTTAGAGTGCAAAAATAAGCTCTAAATTTGACGATCTCATATGAAAAAATGAGAAATAATCTCAGAAACCTGAAATACCAAAAAGGTGTGCATCAAAATCAGCTTTCCAAGAATATATGGAATTCCCAATTTCGAGTTTGTATGACCAACTTATGGTAAAAAAACCAATTGTTACTAGAAAATGACTTCAAATTTTCATCAACGAATACTCACTTGAGTTCCCTACTTTGACCAAACTTTGACCCTTCATATCTTGAGAAAAAGACTTTTTTTTTGCGATTCAAGTTGTGATATGTTCATCTCAATGAGCCCTTTGATTTGAGTCCACTTTTGTTAGATTTGAAAAGAATCAAATTTTCAGCTACAAATACTCACTTGACTTCCCTCCGTTGACCAAACTTTGACCGCTAGTATCTTGAGAAAATATACTCTATTTTTTGTGAGTCAAGTTGTGTCGTGTTCATCTTGACGAGACATTTGATTTGAGACCAATTTCTCTAGATTTGGAAATGAGAAAATTTTCACCTAGGAATACTCAACTAACTTTCTTGCTTTGACCAAACTTTGACTGTCTATATCTTGAGAAAATGAACTCCATTTTTCATGATTCAAGTTTTGTTGGGTTCATCTCGATGGGTCCTTTGATTTGAGACCACTTTCAATAGATTTGGAAATGATTGAATTTTTAGCTACTAATACTCACCTAACTTCCCTGCTTTAACCAATCTTTGAATGATAATATCTTGAGTAAACAACCTCTATTTTTTGTGATTCATGTTGTGTTGGGTTCCTCTTGATGAGCCCTTCGATTCAAGAACACTTTTGCCAGATTTGGAAATGATCAAATTTTTAGCAACGAATACTCACTTGAGTTCCCTGCTTTGACAAAAGTTTGACCGTCTGTATCTTGAGAAAATAGACTCCATTTTTTGAGATTCAAGTTGTGTTATGTTCATCTCGATGAGCCCTTCAATTCGAGACCACTTTTGCCAGATTTGGAAATGATCAAATTTTCAGCTAGGAATACTCACCAGACTTCCCTGCTTTTACAAAACTTTGACTATCTGCATCTTGAGCAAACAAACTCTATTTTTTTGCGATTCAAGTTGGGTTGTGTTCGTCTCGATGAGACCTTCAATTTGAGACACCTTTGACCAAATTTGGAAATGACCAAATTTTTAACTACAAATATTGAACTGACTTCCCTCCTTTGACCA
The DNA here is from genome assembly GCA_018584345.1 of Thuja plicata. Lineage (NCBI taxonomy): Eukaryota > Viridiplantae > Streptophyta > Pinopsida > Cupressales > Cupressaceae > Thuja > Thuja plicata. Next base: position 108,923 of record MU226021.1, read on the forward strand.
AAATTTGACCATCTGTATCTTTAGAAAACATACTCTATTTTTTGTGATTCAAGTTTTGTTGCGTTCATCTCGACAAGTCCTTCGATTTGAGACTACTTTCAATAGATTTGAAAATGATCAAATTTTCAGCTACGAATACTTGCCTGAGATCCCTTCTTTGACCAAAATTTAACCGCTTGTATCTTGAGTAAACAAACTTCATTTTGCATGATTCAAGTTATGTTATGTTTGGCTCAATAAGCCCTTCCTTGCTTTGACCAAACTTTGACAGTCTGTATCTTAAGAAAACAAACTCTATTTTTTACGATTCAAGTTGTGTTGGGTTCATCTCGATGAGAAATTCCATTTGAGACCATAATTGTCTGAGCCTCATCCAAACATGACCATAACCCCTTGGACATTAGCAATCTGGTCCTTTGTGCTTTCGATGTGTGATAGTTGTGCGGAGTCAGGCAGTGTAAATTCACCATGATGTTTGAGTTTTTATTTAAATAAAATGTGTAGACATAAGTAGAAGAGTCTTGTTTTTTGAATTAAATTATAGAAAAATAAAATTTGCACCCCCACAACATAATAAAAACAAACCCCCATATAATATTTAAGAACTAAAAAGAAGAAAGATGTAAAAAAATTCAGAATAACTGGATGAAAACCTGAATCAAAATATGATGAAATGGACTAGAAACTTGGAAATATATCAGTGTCACCTTTCCATTACCTACTCATTTGCAAAAATAAAAGTCTGTTTGCACATTCTACGCCATCGAGAGTGCAAAAATAAGCTTCAACTTTGACGACCTCGTACGCAAAAATAAGAACTAATCTCAAAAACACAAAATGCTGAAAAGATGCACCTGAAAATCAACATTCCAACGATATATGACATTCACAATTTTGAGTCTGTATGATTAAGTTATGGCCAAAAAACCAATGTTACTCAAAAATGACTTCAAGTTGTGATATTCTCATCTTGATGAGTCCTTCCATTTAAGACCACTTTTGTTAGATTTGGAAATGATCAAATTTTCAACTATGACTACTCATGTGACTTCCCTCATTTGACCAAACTTTGACTGCTCGTATCTTGAGAAAACATACTCCATTTTTTGTGATTCAAATTATGTTGTGTTCATCTCAATGAAACCTTTGATTTGAGACCACTTTTATGAGATTTGAAAATGTCCAAATTATCAGCTACGAATACTCAACTAACTTCTCTGGTTTGACCAAACTTTGACAGTCTATATCTTGAGAAAACATACTCTATTTTTTGTGATTCAAGTTGTGTTGGTTTCATCTTGATGAGCCCCTCAATTTGAGGCCACTTTTAGTAGATTTAGAAATGATCAAATTTTCAGCTACAGATGCTCACCTAACTTCCCTGCTTTGACCAAACTTTGATAGACCATATCTTGAAAAAGCATACTCTATTTTTTGTGATTCAAGTTATGTTGGGTTCGTCTCGACGAACCCTTCAATTCAAGACCAATTTCATGAGATTTTCAAATGACCAAATTTTTAGCAAAAAATACTCACTTGAGTTCCCTTCTTTGACCAAACTTTGACTGTCTATTTCTTGAGCAAACAAACTCCATTTTTTGCAATTCAAATTGTGTTGTGTTTATCTCAAAGAGCCCTACAATTCGAGACTACTTTTGCAAGATTTTGAAATGATCAAATTTTTAGCTATGAATACTCACCAGACCTCCCTACTTTAACCAAACTTCAACCGTTTGTATCTTGAGAAAATGGACTACATGTTTCGTTATTCAAGTTCTGTTGGGGTCATCTCAGTGAGCCCTTCAATTTAAGACCACGTTCTACAAATTTCAAAATGATGAAATATTTAGTTATGAATACTCACCTGACCTCCCTACTTTGACCAAACTTTGAGTGTCTACATCTTGAGAAAAAATACTCTATTTTTTGCGATTCAAGTTGCCTTGTGTTTATCTCAATGAGACAACTTTTTCCAGCTTTAGAAATGACCAAATTTTTAGCTAGGAATAGTCAACTAACTTCCCTCCTTTGACCATTTGTATCTTGAGAAAATAGACATTGTTTTTGGTGATTCAAGTTCTATTGGGTTCATCTCGACGAGCCCTTTGATTTGAGACCACTTTCAGGAGATTTGGAAATGATCAAATTTTCAGCTACGAATATTCAACTGAGATCTTTGCTTTGACCAAACTTTGGCTGTCTGTATCTTGAGCAAACATACTCCATTTTTTGTGATTTAAGTTGTGCTAATTTTAGTCTCGAGGAGCCCTACAATTTGAGGCAACATTCATCAGATTTGGAAATGACCAAATTTTTAGCTACGAATACTCAACTGACTTCCCTGCTTTGACCAAACTTTGTCTATCTATATCTTGAGCAAATAGACTCCATTTTTTGTGATTCAAGTTGTGTTGGGTTTGTCTTGATGAACCCTTCCATTTGAGACCATAACTAGCTAAGCCTTATCCAAACATGACTATAACACTTGGACGTCAGCAATCTGGTCATCTGTGTTTTCTATGTGTGATAGTTGTGCGATGTCAGACAGTCAAAATCCGCCATGATGTTTGAGTTTTTGTTTAAATAAAATACGTAGATAGAAGTCAAAGGGTCTTGTTTTCTGAATTAAATTATAGAAAACTAAAACTTGCACCCACCACACACACAATAAAACAATCCCATAGAATCTTTAAGAATTGGAAAGAAGATTTGAAAATGATCAAATTTTCAACTACTAATACTTATCTAACTTCCCCGCTTTGACCAAACTTTTACCGACCGTATCTTGACCAAACAAACTCCATTTTATGTGATTCAAGTTTTTCTGGGTTTGTCTTGACGAGCCCTTTGATTCAAGATCACTTTCGCTGGATTTGGAAACAACCAAATTTTCAGCAACGAATACTCACTTGAGTTCCCTCCTTTCACCAAACTTTGACCATCCATATCTTGAGCAAACAAACTCCATTTTTTGTGATTCAAGTTGTTTTATGTTCATCTTGATGAGCCCTTAGTTTTGATACCACTTTCGCCAGATTCATAAACTATCAAATATTTAGCTATGAATACTCACTTGACCTCCTTGCTTTGACCAAACTTTGACTGTTTGTATCTTGAGCAAATAAACTCTATTTTTTGAGATTCAACTTGTGTTGTGTTTGTCTTGACAAGACCTTTAATTTGAGACCACTTTCACCAGATTTGGAAATGACCAAATTCTAAGCTACGCATACTCAATTGACTTCCCTACTTTGAAAAAACTTTGACCGTCTGTATCTTGAGAAAACATACTCCATTTTTTATGATTCAAGTTTTGTTGGGTTCATCTCAATGAGCCCTTCGATTTGAGACCACTTTCAATAGATTTGCAAATGATTAAATTTTTAGCTATGAATACTCGCCTAACTTCCTTACTTTGACAAAAATTTGATTGTCTGTATCTTGAGAAAACAAACTATAATTTTTGTGATTCAATTTGTATTATGTTCATCTCGATGAGCCCTTTAATTCGAGACAATGTTCACCAGATTTGGAAACATCTAAATTTTCAGCTATGAACACTCAACTGACTTCCCTACTTTGACCAAACTTTGATTATCTATACCTTGAGCAAACTAACTTCTTTTTTCATGATTCAAGATCTGTTGGGTTCATCTCAGCGAGCCCTTCTATTTGAGACCAAATTTGGCAATTTGGAAATGATCAATTTTTCAGCTACGAAAATACTTGTCTGAGATCCCTACTTTGACCAAACTTTGACTTCTTGTATCTTGAGAAAATAGACTCTATTTTTCATGATTCAAGTTGTGCTAGGTTCATCTCGATGAGCCCTTCTAGTTGAGACCATCACTAGCTGAGCCTCATCCAAACATGACCATAACCCCTTGGAAATCAACAATATGGTCATCTGTGCATTTCATGTGTGATAGTTGTGCGGTGTCAGACGGTTAAAATCTGCCATGATGTTTGAGATTTTGTTTAAAGAAAATGTGTAGACAGAAGTAGAAGGGTCTTGTTTTCTGAATTAAATTATAGAAAACTAAAATTTTCACCCCCCACAACATAATAAAAACAAATCCCTGTAATGGATTTAAGAAATGGAAAGTAGAAAGATGGAAAATACTTCAAATTAACTGGATGAATACTTGAATCAAAATATGATGAAATGAACACAAAATATGGAAACATCTCGCTATCACCTTTCCATCGCCTAATCATTTGTAAAAAACAAAGTCCATTTTCACATTTTACGCCTCTAGGAGTGCAAAAATAAGCTCAGACTTTCATGACCTCATATGCAGAAATGAGAAACAATATCAGAAACCCAAAATGCCAAAAAGATCTATCTTAAAATCAACTTTCCAATGATATATGACATTCTTAATTTTGAGTCCGTATAACTAAGTTATGGCTAAAAAAACAGCTGCTACTCAAAAAGGACTTCAAATTTTCAGCAATGAATACTCACTTGAGTTCCCTACTTTGACCAAAATTTGACCTTCCGTATCTTAAGCAAAAAGACTCAATTTTTTGCAAATCAAGTTGTGATATGTTCATCTCGACGAGCCCTTCGATTTGAGGCCACTCTTGTAAGATTTGAAAATTATCAAATTTTCAACTATGAATACTCACTTGACTTCCCTCCTTCGACCAAATTTTGACCACCCATATCATGAGCAAACAAACTCTATTTTTTGCGATTTAAGTTGTGTTGTATTTGTCTCGATGAGACCTTCGATTTGAGACCACTTTAAACAGATTTGAAAATGATCAAATTTTTAGCTACGAATACTCACCTAACTTCCCTACTTTGACCAAACTTTGACCGACCGCATCTTGTGCAAACATACTCCTTTTTTTGCGATTCAAGTTGTATTGGGTTTGTCTCGATGAGCCCTTCGATTCAAGACCACTTTCGCAAGATTTGTAAACGATCAAATTTTTAGCAATAAATACTCACTTGAGTTTCCTACTTTGACCAAACTTCAACTGTCTGTATCTTGAGCAAATAAACTCTATTTTTTTACGATTCAAATTATGTTATGTTTATCTTGACGAACCCTTCAATTGGAGACCACTTTTGCCAGATTTGGAAATGATCAAATATTTATCTATAAATGCTCACCTAACCTCCCTACTTTGAAAAAACTTTGATTGTCTACATCTTGAGGAAATAGACTCTATTTTTTGCGATTCAAGTTGCATTGTGTTCGTCTCGATGAGACCTTTGATTTGAGACCACTTTTGCCTGATTTGGAAATGATCAAATTTTCAGCTATGAATACTCAACTGACTTCCCTACTTTGACCAAACTTTGACAGTCTATATCTTAAGAAAACAAACTCCCTTTTTTTTGAATCAAGTTCTATTGGTTTCATCTCGACGAGTCCTCTGATTTGAGACCACTTTCTATAGATATAGAAATGATCAAATTTTCAGCTACGAATACTCGCCTGATATCCCTACTTTGACCAAACTTTGACTTCCTTTTTCTTGAGCAAGAAGACTCTATTTTTGCAATTCAAGGTTTATATTTTGTCTCAATGAGGCGTTTGATTATAGATAACATTTGCCAGATTTTGAAATGACCAAATTTTTAACTACGAATACTTAACTAATGTCCCTGCTTTGACCAAACTTTGACCCTCTGTATCTTGAGTAAACAGACTTCATTTTTCATGATTCAAGTTGTTTTGGATTTGTCTTGACGAGTTGTTCGATTTGAGACCATAACTAGCTGAGCCTCATCCAAACATGACCATAACCCCTTAGACATCAACAATTTGGTCATCTATGCTTTCTATGTGTGATAGTTGTGTGGTGTCAAATGGTCAAAATCCGCTGTGATGTTTGAGTTTTTGTTTAAATAAAATATGTAGACAAAAGTAGAAGGGTCTTATTTTTTGAATTAAATTATAGAAAACTAAAATTTGCACCCCCACAACACAATAAAAATAAACCCCCGTACAAGCTTTAAAAACTGGAAAGCAGAAAGATGGAAAAAACATCAGATTAACTAGATGAAAACTTGAATCAAAATCTGATGAAATGGACTAGAAACCTGGAAATATCTTGTTGTCATCTTTCCATCACCTATTGTTTGCAAAAAATGGAGTCCATTTGCACATTCTATGCCTCTGGGAGTGCAGAAATAAGCTCTGACTTTGACGACCTCGTACGCAAAATTGAAAACTAATCTCAGAAACTTGAAATGTCAAAAAGATGCATTCAAAATCAAATTTTCAGGGATAGATGACATTTGCAATTTTGAGTCTGTATGATCGAGTTATGATAAAAAATCAACTGCTACTCAAAAATGACTTTAAAATTTCAGCAACAAATACTCACTTGAGTTCCCTACTTTAACTAAACTTTAACCTTCTGTATCTTGAGCAAAAACACTCCATTTTTTGTGATTTAGGTTATGATATGCTCATCTCGATGATCCCTTCGATTTGAGGCCACTTTTGTCAGATTTTAAAATGATCAAATTTTTAGCTACGACTACTCACGTGACTTCCCTCCTTGACCAAAATTTGACCACCTGTATCTTGAGCCAACAGACTCTATTTTTTGTGATTCAAATTGTATTGTGTTCGTCTCGATTAGAATTTCAATTTGAGACCACTTTCGCCAGATTTGGAAATGACCAAATTTTTAGCTACGAATACTCAACTGACTTCCCTACTTTGACCAAACTTTGACCATCTTTATCTTGAGAAAACATACTCCATTTTTCACTATTCAAGTTGGAATGGATTCATCTTAACGAGCCCTTCGTATTGAGACCACTTTCAAAATATTTGCAAATGATCAAATTTTCAAGTATGAATACTCACCTAACATCCCTACTTTGACCAAAGTTTGACCGATCATATTTTGAGAAAAAAACTCCATTTTTTGTAATTCAAGTTGTGTTGGGCTCATCTCAACAAGCCCTTCGATCCAAGACCACTTCCACCAGATTTGAAAATGATCAAATTTTTAGCAACGAATACTCACTTGAGTTCCCAGCTTTGAACAAACTTTGACCATTTGTATTTGAGCAAGAAGACTCTATTTTTTTGTGATTGAAGTTGTATTATGTTCATCTCGATGAGCCCTTTAATTCAAGACCACTTTTGCCAGATTTGGAAATGATCAAATTTTTAGCTACGAATACTCACTTGACCTCCTTGCTTTGACCAAAATTTAAATATCTGCATCTTGAGCAAACAAACTCTATTTTTAACAATTCAAGTTGTGTTGTGTTTGTCTCGATGAGACTTCTGATTTGAGACCACTTTCACTAGATTTAGAAATGACTGGATTTTCAGCTACAAATACTCAACTGACTTCCCCACTTTGACCAAACTTTGACCATCTATATCTTGAACAAAAAAACTCCATTTTTTGTGATTCGAGTTCAATTGGGTTCATCTCACCGAGCCCTTTGATTTGAGACCACTTTTGATAGATTTGGAAATGATCAAATTTTTAGCTATGAATATTCACTCAAGATCCTTGCATTGACCAAACTTTGATCGCTTGTATCTTGAGCGAAAGGACTCCATTTTTCATAATTCAAGTTGTGTTATGTTCGTCTTGATGAGCCCTTAGATTTGAGACAATGTTTGCCTGATTTGGAAATGAACAAATTTTTAACTATGAATACTCAACTGACTTTCATGCTTTGACCAAAATTTGACTGTCTTGTTGGAATAATGAAAGGGTGTGTACTAAGAGGGGAGGGGTGAATCAGTACCCTTAAAACTTTTATCAATTAACCTTTAGTAATCTTTTCTTGCATTACCGACCATATTGCTTTTCTACGTTATGCATGTAATATCATAACATAAATGTAAGTGCATGTAAAAAATCATAGAAACATTCATAAAACCTAGTTACACATGACACAATAATTGGTAATGCATAAAACCCCTGTTAGAAGGTAAAAACTGTGGTGGGGATGAAACCCACAAAGCTTCACTATCTGCAGAATGGAAGGTGTCAGTTAAGGCTACAAGTTGTGATCACTTCTGATGATCTTACCCTGTTAGGAGTAACATGTTAGACTTGTTAAGTCTACTCTGTTAAGATATTTTAACAACACAATGTATGTGTGCACTCAGTTAAGAGATTTGCAATAAGACTGTTAAGTCCACCTTCTTGAAGGATTTCTTCTATTTGCCTCAATTGTTAGAGAGTAGACAAAAGTACTTATGACTTGATAAATTGCAATCTTGAATTGCTGAATATAGATCCATTAAGTTTACAAAATATATGTATCACCTATTGTGATTGATAATACCTCTATTCTACTCGGTAGCCTTGTATCTAATTCTTCATAATTGAATTCTTCCTTTTGTATCCTTCTGCATGAAACTCTTAGTTTGATTAATAGATGTCTTCTCTAGCTACAATCATCATGTTCTTTATTGATTATACATCTATATATACAAAGGTTTTGACCTAATTAGGTTTCACACTTTACATGAAAAACTCTATGATCAAAGGTTTAAAACTTGACCTTAATCTCCTAGTTTGCATGAATATAATTAATTAAACTAATTAAATCCACATATTAAGGTGTTCTTGATCCACAAAAATAGTTGTCCACCTAAGCATAAATCTATTTTAAAGCCTAAAGTGCTTTAGCTGATGTGTAGTTTGAGATATGATTTTCTCGGGAATAAAACTGTCTGTCGGTAGACTGGTGCTCGGGTTACTCCGTAGACTGTGCTCTTGGGTTACTCTATGAACTGTGCTCTCATTTTACTCTTTGAACTGTCTGTTGGTGATAGTGCTATCGATGTTCACTGATTTCAGTGATCACTATGCTAAGACATTTTTGGTGACCTTTGCACTTGATTGTTTTGGTGACCTCTGCACTTGACTGAATGCTGTCACTTAATGATCATGTAACCGACGGTCCAAAAACTTTTTCCTTGTATACTAATGACAACTTATTATCCTTTGAGGATTATCAATCTCCCCCTTTGGCAGTAGTATCAAAAACTGATATGTGCAAACTGATACGTTCAGTATATACACTAAGTGTTTACCTTATCAATGACTCCCCCTATGTGCATGCCTCGGTACAGTGTATGTACATGTTTCCCCCTTTGTGTATTCCCCTCTTTGGTACATTTTCCCCTTTGATATGTTTTCCACCTTTTTAAGGTATATAAATTTTTCCCTTTTTAATGTATACATATATTTTCCCCCTTTTTTGAAAATAATGACAAAGGTGTAGTACTTACAGCTTGTCAAATATGTGGACATGGGGATTTTGAATGTCTGCCATCTACTTCTCCCATTGCTCCTTGAGGTGATCGAGGGTCATGTGCTCCAAAGTGATTCTAGTATGCATGTCATAGATACTCTCGGTGGCTGACATCTCTGGGGTGGAAATTAATGTCTTTGCCAAAGTCATGTGTTTCAACAACAATGTGCGATTCGGTAGTAACATAATTTAGAGCTTGGTTACCTCATCTCTGATTTTTCTTTCATCCTTTTGTATCTCAATTCTCAACCATTTTGATTCTACAATTTTCTCATAATGCAATTGGAATGCATTTTCCTCTGTTGTGAGACTTTGTGCACTAGATTTAAGATCTTCATCTATTTTAGTTATCTTTTCACTATGCTCAGTAGTGAAATGCTCTAGTGTGCACAACTTTTGAACTAAGTTAACTACTTTTGATATTATTGGTTCCAATTTAGTTACTAGCTCAAAAATTTTTACCTTGTTTTCTACCACTTCTTGGTTGATCTTCTCTGTGAGCTTGTAGTGACACTTCTCTTCTGCACGTTCCTTAATAACCTTGTCGGATTATACATTCTGTGATGTTATGACCTTGGTCAGAACTTCTAGTTGATCAAGGATGGGTGCATTTTGATCAATATCTATGTCAGGAACTACCTGCAATAGGATTTCCTTTATAGTATCCAGGACTTGTGAATTTTTGTGCTCCTTCTTGAGCTTGTCTTGTATTTCCTTCCTTTTGCATAGTTATCAATACTTAGTTAGTGACTCAGGATCCAGTGTTCATGGATCATTGTCGGGTATATCTATTATTTCATGAAGTGTGACCGGTGCTTTACTCTTCTTCTTCTTCTTCTTCTTCTTCTTCTTCTTCTTCTTCTTCTTCTTCTTCGGAATGGTACTGGAAGTAGGTGAATGAATTACCATAGAAATTTCCTTTTCTTGTTTTGTTGTCCTCAGTGATTTCTTGGGAGGTGTTGTGCCTTTAGTATGCTGCTCGGTATGAACCTGTTGTTTGGTTGTAGACGTCTCTAATTGAAATTTTTCCTATTATGTAGCCTTTTCTTCCTCTTTAGTTTCCTTGGCAGGTGTATCACTTGGCTTATCCTCTCCACTTGCATCTTCCTTTTCATTTGTATCTTTTTTATCTCCATGTTCATCACCTTTGACCTCTGGTATGTTTGCATTAGGCTTAGGTGTTTTCTCCTTCGCTTCTGTTATTATATTGATAGCTTGTATCAATAAAGGCATGTTACCTGGTACATTTTCCTGTGCCACATCGGTTGTCTCCTTTTCCTTTGTATGCTTGGTGGAAACACTTATCACTTCATCATTCTTGGGATCATCATCATAATCAATATGAGTTATATCTTTGATAGTGATGTTTGGTGTTTCTCCTATTGTTTGCAATATCTGAGGTATGTCATCCATGGCCTTACTTGCCTCTATTATCAAATCAATTGGATTGACATCCTCGGTGTCATTGATGAAGATATGCTCAAGGATCAGTGTGGCCTCCTTCTCCTCATTGTGAGAAGTCTCGGTTATATCTTGTTCCTGCTCAGATGGATTGAAGATTTCATTCCAAATCTCATTGCTCTCTTTGTCAATGTATTCTAATCTGCCCTATAGTACTTTGTATGCTCTCATCTTTGCAAAAATTTTCTTTACATGCTTCTTCATTGTTGAATCAATTTATTCAACCGTGGACTCGGGTATGAAAGCAACTAGGGATCTTTCCCTCATTTGTTTCTCTATGTGAAAGGTATATGTCCACCTTGCTGATATTTTGTCATTAAGATCTTGTGGAATATTCTTGTTTAATTGTATAGGTACATACTTGTATGCAACCATTACCTTAATTATGGCCTCTTCTATCTTATTCTGATTCTTGGGAGACAAGGTTAGCCATTGTCTAATCTTGTGATGTGATATGTTGCCTGTGTTGATGATTGACTCTGCAACTTCATCAATTGTTTTAGGTATTTTAGCCTTTTCCTTTAGGAGTCTTTGTTCTCTTTCATCCTTTTCTGTATCATCCTTGTCTTCTTTTCCTCTTAGATATCTCCTTCTCTATTTCGGTGTTGATTTCCTTGTAGAGGATGCATTCTTCCTTTTCTGATATGTTCTCACCATTCCTTTCTTCAAGGGTGGTGAGTCTACCTCTTTTGTAGTCTTACTCCTAGTCCTTGATGCAGTTGTCACTTCAGTAGTTCTTATTTTCTTGGCTGGTGGTGCATCTGATTCAATAGACTCGGAGTCACTTAACTCTTTAGCTTCATCAATGGGTGATTGTCCCTTGGTGGCATCTTGTTTCAACTCTTCATCATTTACAGAAAGTTTCTTTTGAAGAGTATTTATTATTTTTGTCTTCTTTCAATCTATCTTCTTCACTACTAAGCTAGTCTTGATTCTAGACTTGGCTTCCTCATATGTTCCAAATCTGTTCAATGACTTGTCCACTGGTTCATTCAGTAAGGCTTTAATAGCTTGATCAATATTGATCTCATAGTCCAATGGTGGTAATCATGCTATTCTTGGTACAACTAGTTTGATAAGTGTTGTATCGGTGTCCAATATGAAACATATGTCATCTTTGTATTGTTCAACTAGTTGTGCAGGGATTCTCATTCTCTTCTACATTCTATCCTTGAAAGTGGTGAAGTATGCATCCATTATAGATGTAAAGTTATCCCCTAGTGACTTAATGAATACACTAATCTGTGTAACTATTGGTTGGGTTGTGTCCCAAGTGACATTACCGACATAAGGGAAGAAATTATGAAAATAGAAGAATGTGCACATAAGAAGGGAACCAAACTTACATGTATTAGATCTGGCTAATTTAATTGTCCACATGTTTTCTTTAGTTGCTTCAGTAGCAGCTCAGATAAGTCTAGTTGAAGTCCCTTCTTCACAATCTTATAAGTAGTGTCAACTGCTCCACATGCTATGTTGTTCATTTTGCTAGCTTGGAATATTTTATACCCAATCACACATGTACCAAAATTTATTTCAGGTACCTCTTCTTCGATCTCAGTGCGTGAAGGGTGTTTTAGGGCTTTAGCATTTTTGGTTATTGGATAACCTGTTACAACGTGAATCACATCCTTTGTGATAAGTTTTGGTTCATCCAACCACATTTTTCTATCATGTACCTGACTAAGTACAATGCGTATCCATTTGGTCTTGAAATCTCTCAGGAACAGTAGCGCATTGGTTAACCCTTTCACTTCAATGTGCTTGTGTTTGTCTTTCAAGTTTCCATCCTTGCATAGCTTCTGGTAAGTTTCTTCAATCTCAAGATCTCTAATCTCTGCAACCTTGTAGTGGATGTATGCACCGATATCTTCAACCAACAAAACCCTAGGGGGATACTTGAAAACCCTCCCTTGTTGTCGGGTTGAGAAGCAACCTCAGGGAAAAAATTATAGTTCGGCTCCTCACAGATTGTGTTCTTAATCAGGTTGATCTTCTTGTCCTTTGTGTTCTTGATCTTTGAGACTCACGAGGTAGTTGCCATTGTTTGTGAAATATTTATGGCTTCTTGTAAATAAACTGTTAGCTCGATGAGTCTAAATACTCACTTGATCTTTGTTGTGGATGGTTGAAATCTGTCGGAGTATCCTTTGAATCTGTTGTGAATCATTCGGCAATCTTGTCTCTCTTAGTCGCTCTTCTTCGCTCTGTTGTTTTCAGTTTATTGCTTTGTGAATGAATGAGATCTTTGTTTCCCTATTTATAGAAAATAACCTAAGTGGTGCATTGAATGTTTCAGCTGCCACTTGGTCGACGAAAAAAAGACGCTCAAGTATCATACCAAAGTCTTCATCCTCGGTGAGTATACAATGCTCAGAGTAAGTGACAACTTATTTGTACTTTTCACATGTTCACTGACGATGCTCGGTTTATATTGACAACTTGGTTGTTTTACATATGTACACCAATGATGCTCGCTATGTATTGACCAACGAGACTGGATTCACAAAATCATAACAAGTAATACAATAATGCATCTCCATTCATGCTAATTTGGCATATTATCAATGAATATTAGAACTGATGTAAAATATATCTTTGTACAGTGCATTTCCATACTTACTTGTATTGCTTAGGTGGGGGTGGTGGAATCACCAGATCCATTGGATGAGGTGTCACCAACTCTAGTGTTTGGTCCAACATTATCATTGATTGAAGATTTCCTCCACATTTGATTTCTTATCTTCTTGATGTCTTTAATAGTATTTCCATTTGCAAAAGTGCTCAACTTTGTCACTCGGTCTCTGCAGTCTTTTCTCAAGTGACTGACCTTATGACAGTGTAAGCATGCCATTTCGGAGTTATTCCATTTCCTTGATCTTCGTATCCATTTCCTCATGCAGTTTGCAGCTATGTGTCCATATCTACCACATGCTATGAAATTTACCCATGTGTTGTAATCCCAAAAATATGAGTTACCGACTCTTCTCGGTTTATAAGAATTTTCTTTCTCTTTAGGTTTCCATACTTGCTTTTTCTTTTTCCTACATTCATGAGATGTGTGGTCATGCATTTTGCAACTAGAACAATATTTTTCCATGTAGGATTCCTTCTTTTGTTTGTTCACCTTAGATCTGCATTCATGTGCTTTGTGTCCATGCTTGTTACATTTATAACAATTACCTATGAATGTAGAAGTAGATTTAGGAATACCTTTAGCTTTGCTCTTGCAAACATTTGATGTGTGGCTTGGTTTTCCACAGTGATTGCATGACTGCTTCTTTGCTCTTGGATTTATGTAGACATTCCTTTGATCATATTGGTTTGATGATTCTCCATGCTCGGTATACCCTAAAATGGTATTGTTGTTGATTCTTCTTTGTCCATTCAGAAATTCATCCATTCTTTTTGTACTTCAACTTTCTTGATCATATCATTATGTTGTTGTTGAATCCTCACTTGATGCTTTAGCTTCTCATTTTCTTCTCTTAGTTCACCAATAGCTTCCAATTTCCCATTAAGTTCCATGTTCACTCAGTTGGCCTCATAACTCATAAGAATTATTTGATTGGTGATCTCATGGTGATGTTCAGTAAGTCTTTGTATCTCAGTTTATTTCTCTTGCAATTTTTCAGTGATCTTCCTCCTGTCATCAATAGCTAATGTTCTTTCTTGTTTTTCTTGTCTTGCATTATTCATAATATCAATCATTCTTACCATTTGTGTCTCTTGATCGATCTGCAGTACCTTCACTTGTTCAGTTAGATGTTGATTGATTTCATTTAGGCTTGTAATGCTTCCTTCAGATGTGTAAGATGTATTACAAGATCCAGATCATGATGAATCAAATAAATTAGGTATCTCTTCTTCATGATAGTCAGTTTCATTGTAGCGAGACCATGAATTTCTTCTCATCCAATAACTCTCTGATTTTGATTCTTGCCTCTTTGTATTGCTCATAGAAAATCTGTATCTGCAACTTCTGATTCTCAATATTTTTGACAAGCTTATACCTTTCCATTGTAGATCTTTTCTCTGAAGTGATTTAAACTTTTCCAAATAAGAGATCTAGCTCTGATACCAATTTTTGGAATAATGGAAGGGTGTGTACTGAGATGGGAGGGGTGAATCAGTACCCTTAAATTTTTTATCAATTAACCTTAGTAATCTTTTCTTGCATTACCGACCATATTGTTTTTCTACCTTATGCATGTAATATCATAACATAAATGTAAGTGCATGTAAAAAATCATAGAAACATTCATGAAACCTAGTTACACATGACACAAGAATTGGTAACGCAGAAAACCCCTATTAGAAGGTAAAAAATGCAGTGGGGATGAAACCCACAAAGCTTCACTATCTATTGAATGGAAGGTGCTGGTTAAGGCTACAAGTTGTGATTACTTCTAATGATCTTACCCTGTTAGGAGTAACAAGTTAGACTTGTTAAGTCTACTATGTTAAGAGATTTTAACAACACAATGTATGTGTGCACTCGGTTAAGAGATTTACAATAAGACTGTTACGTCCACCTTCTTAAAGGATTTCTTATATTTGCTACAATTCTTAGAGAGTAGACAAAAATACTTATGACCTGATAACTTGCAATCTTGAATTGCTGAATACGGATCCATTAAGTTCACAAAATATATGTATCACCTATTGTGATTGATAATACCTTTGTTCTGGTCGGTAGCCTTGTATCTAGTTCTTCATAACTGAATTCTTCCTTTTGTGTCCTTCTGCATGAAATTCTCTGTCTGATCAATAGACGTCTTCTCCAGCTAAAATCATCATGTTCTTAATTGATTATACATCTATATATACAAAGGTTTTGACCTAAATAGGTTTCACGCTTTACAAGAAAAAATCTATGAAAAAGGTTTACAGCTTGACCTTGATCTCCTAGTTTGCATGAATATAATTAGTTAAACTAATTAAATCCACATATTATGGTGTTCTTGATCCATAAAAAAAGTTGTCCAACTAAGCATAAATCTATTTTAAAGACTAAAGTGCTTTAGCTGACGCGTAGTTTGAGATCCACTTTTCTCAGGACTAAAACTGTCTCTCGGTAGACTGGTGCTCGGGTTACTTTGTAGACTGTGCTCTCAGGTTACTCTGTGAGCTGTGCTCTCGGTTTACTCTTTGAACTGTCTATCGGTGATAGTGCTATCGGTGCTCACTGATTTCAGTGATCATTGTGCCAAGACATTTTTGGTGACCCTTGTGCTTGACTGTTTCGGTGACCTCTGTGCTTGACTGTTTCGGTGACCTCTGCGCTTGACTGAATGCTATCACTCAGTGATCATGTAACCAACGGTCCAAAAAATGTTTCCTTGTATACTAATGAAAACTTATGATCCTTTAAGGATTATCACGTCCGTATTGTGAGCAAATGGACTTCATTTTTCATGATTAAGGTTAAGTTGGGTTCGTCTCGATGAGTCCTTCAATTTGAGACCATAACTAGTTGAGCCTCATCCAAACATGACCATAACCCATTGGACATCAACAATATGATCATCTATTCTTTCCATGTGTGATAGTTGTGCGGTGTTAGATAGTCAAAATCCACCATTATGTTTGAGTTTTTGTTTAAAGAAAATATGTAAACAGAAGTAGAAGTGTAATGCTCCACCAGGGAACCCAGGAGAACTTAACCCAAACATGACACTAAGTTCACGGAATAACTTTTTTTAAATGTTTACAAACAATATTAATAGAAATGCAGAAGCAACACAATGAAGTACATGACATACATGAAATACAACTCATACATGATTAACATTCCTCGAGGGTTCCTTGACGTAGAATTACTTAAACAAACTAATCTATGATTACAATAATAAGGAACTAACATAAAGGTTATATAATCTGAAACCACTTACATACATCTCATAATAAAGATTACATATACAACTGATACCATACGGTACACTACCTAATCAACATCCACTGCACAAATCGCAGGGTATGTAATAATACATAATAATCAATACAATGCATCCTCCAAAGGATGATAACCATTAAACACATATGGTACAAATATACAACTCAAGTAACTGAACCAGTCTCCAAAGAAATCAGAAGATAGAACTGCATCAAAGAACATCTAAGCATGAAGAAGAATCCGTCGGGATCTCAATGGTAATAAGAATCACTACCATCCGACCACGTGGAACCAAAGGTCCACTCCCACCGTGCTGAGGAGATAGTAACAGGCCCATCACACGAGGTATACAACAAGAACACAAAACAAGGTACACATGACCTCATACTTCAATGCAAAGGAAGATCCTAGAAGCACTCTAAACCATAACAAAGAATACTAACAACACCAAATACAACCGACACATGTAGGATAACCTAAGCTGTATATAGGGAAGTGTCATCACATAAGTCCAACCTTGAAGGTAACCCTAGTAGTACCTCTTGACCCTGGCCTCCAGGTGACACTATGTGGCTCAGTGATCCTTTCGCAAAGACAAGGATCCCAACTCCCATCCTATTGTGCGATAGCACCCAAGGCATGGGTAGAGACTCATACATCTTATTAGTTCATTTTTAAACCCCTTTAATGTATCATATTTTCACTTATTAAGTAACTTGCCAATGGGTTTACCTAGTAACCACTTAGAGTCCTGAACCCCCATTGCAAGCCACTTCCCCACTATACACTTAGTTAACCTACCTAGTCTCAAGATCAAGACATGAAGATATACATAATCACAAATTGCATCCTGCCCATTCAGGAGCACATAGTTTCTCAATAACCACAAACACATCCACAGTATACTCACAAGACCATAAAGCACTTCATAACAGAATTAGGTTGGGTATAGGAAATCAGGACTATAACATCATCATATAAACACAAACGACATTCAATAATACACCATTTAGAAAGTATAATCCTGAAAACCTCTAGATTAAATCCTAGGGTCATCTAGCCCAACAGATACCCGAAAAAACAAAACAAGATAACACAGAAGAACATTCGATCCATTTAAACACGCACCCAAGACACATCGTAGTGCAATAATTCATATTCAGAATGCATTAAACTAAATCACAAATTCATTTACTCATGTGAATACATCTAGGGATTAATTACCAATCTCCCAGTTATAATTATAAAATCATGAAAATTCCTAGGCGCACATAAATATAAACCGCCAAATCCAAAAATCCCTAATATCTTATTAAACACCATAGGACTTAATGATTGATAATGATCAATAATCGCAATGATAAAAAAAATATACTTAATCACTTCTAACATTAGCCCTATTGCAAATCAATTTTATAATTTCATCCCAGTTAAACTCCCCATTAATCGTAGCACTGATTAAAAACTAATTTTAAACCTAATTCTACAAATCAACAATAATCTAATTTAAATATTACTATTTAAACTAATTCAAATACTCATAATAAACTGATTTAAATATTAATATTAAACTAAATTAAATATTAATACTAAATCAATTTAAAAATCATAAATAAACTATTCTAAATACTAATAATAAATTAATCTAAATTTAAACTAAACTAACCGAATTAAACACATATTTTAAATTAGTTACCAAATTCCAAATAAACAAATTTTAAACTTTGCTTAAAAAAATGCAGCGATTAATAATAATAAAAAAAAACTAATTAAAATTAATAAATCCGGGGGGGGGGGGGGTCCCTGCGGCTCCCACCCCCCAAGCATACACCGCCAGCCCCCTTATAATAAGGAGGGCTAGGCTAGGCTGACGACCGGCTCCGACTGCCGTGCCGGCAGCCTCGGCTGCTGCGCCGGTTGGTCCGCCACCCAAAGGGGAGGGGTACGGTGGCCCCCGCCACCCACTCCCAAAATTTTTTTAAATTAAATTAAAAAAAAGAATTTTATTTATATTTTAACTTTAAAACAATTCAATAAACAACTTGTATTTTATATATTTTTTTTATATTTCCAAAAACGGAAATTAATCCTTCAAATAGATTTTTTAGTCTTTTTCAATTTACATTTCACTAGTGTAAATTTATATTTTTAACTCTGTATTTTTTTTTTACAGAGAGCATATTTTTTCCTCAATTTTTTTTTTTCAATGAGCAATTTACAAAGGGGAATTAATTTTTCCCTTCCCTATAGTTCCAACTATAGGCAATATTAATTTATCATTTTCTAGGAGATCCATAAGGGTTTAATCAACGAAATTTTGACAGCACTTCCGTACTAGGGTAATATTAATTTTCCTACAAACATTAAGGATCTAGGTTTTCAGAAACTCCAATTTCAACATTAAATTCAATTCAGAAACCCTAATACCCATTTGCATTTAATACTATAAAATGAAACCCTTTGTGCCCACAAACACAGATCTGACATGCAAGCTTGAATTAAACACGAATTTGATCTAAAAACATATTTTACCAATTAAAACCCTCAAACACAAAATAAACAAGCAAGGAATGATCAAACAAAGGATTCTTAGTTCTCCGGATGCATAGAAGACAGGGATCCGACAAACCATAATTTGACATGAACAAGACCCTACCTCAATATCTGCTGAAGAACACACAATGCAAAATCCAAGCAAGGAGAATTCTCAAATTATGCTCCAAAAAAAAGCACACACCAAAGCTTCCAAAAATGCTCCCAAAAACCTGTTATGTGAAAATGAGAGAAGAATCCCCCTAATGAGGATCCATTTCCCCTAATCAAGCAAACCCTAATGACAACACATTCAGTTAACTCCTAAAAGGACTCCTCTCCAAAATTGAAAGAAAATAACAATTAATAATTAAAATATCTAATTACTTGCACAACTCATCTTTGACTCCTAAATTCAAGTTGAGATCTCTTAAGTTCGAAAATACTTTTTCAACCAAATCTTGCACGTGTAATTAATAAAATATTAATTTAAATAACTTAAATATTTAAGGCACAATAATCCATGCAACTAAATATTTAATTATTTAATTAAGCATAAAAGCATAATTACTCTAATATTCAATTAATTATTCAATTAAATATTAATGCTCAATAATTGCACTTTAATTAAACTTTGAATTAAACATAGGTATTTAATTATTAATTGCAATAATATTCAATTAAATAAATAGCATGATATAACACCCATATACTCCCATCAAGCACCTGAAACCGAAAACAAGCAAAATCAAACATGCTCAAGGAAAGGGGTACACGAATTCCTATCAACTATACGAATTCGGTTAGGGTAGTCAAAACAGATACTTGTCCACTAACTTGGACAATTTGGTTTAGGATAGGATTTGGACCTGAAAACTATCTCCCCTCTCTTACCATTGAGATTAATGCGATAGGGCACGCTCACTCCTGTCAATTCAGGGAAGACGTAGCCCGGTACCTGCAAACCTGTCATCACAAAGATGA
>MU226021.1:129110-150092 GCA_018584345.1 Thuja plicata
TATCGTGTGGATCTCGCTGAAGCAAGTAACTACGACTCTGTCCCATACCATACCAAGCACATCAAATAGTAATGAAAACATACAATGATCCATGTGCATATAAATCTAAGGTCAGTATTGTCAGAAACCATAGCCGAAATGAAATCCTAACATATACATAAGCACCATTAAATAACCTTAAATCACATATACACAAAAGATACAACATGATAATAATGGATCAATAACATACTGAAAAGCAATGCATGAATATCCTTAAAATCACCTGAAAGAGCTAACACATACATACTATGGTCTAAAAGAGATCAGAAACTGACACAGGTAGACAGACAAAGGGGTAGGTATTACAAGAAGGGTCTTGTTTTTTGTATTAAATTGTAGAAAACTAAGATATTCACCCCCCACAACACAAATAAAAACCAACCCCCATACAAATTTTAGGAACTAGAAAGTAGAAAGATGGAAAATACTTCAGACTAAGTAGATGAAGACCTGAATCAAAACCTGATGAAATGGACTCAAAATATGGAAAGATCTTATGTGACCTTTCCAGCCCCTATTCATTTGCAAAAAAAGGAGTCTGTTTGCACATTTTACGCCTCTGGGAGTGCAAAAATAAGCTCTAACTTTGATGGCCTCGTATGCAAAAATGAGAAATAATCTCAGAAACTCAAAATGCCAAAAAGATACGCCTCAAAATTAGCTTTCCAACAATATATAACATTCACAATTTTGAGTCTGTATAACCAAGTTATGGCAAAACAATCAACTGCTACTCAAAAAGGACTTCAATTTTTCAACAATGAATACTCACTTGAGTTCCCTACTTTGACCAAAATTTGACCATCTGTATCTTGAGCAAAAAGACTTTGTTTTTTACAATTTAAGTTGTGATATGTTCACCTTGACGATCCCTTTGATTTGAGGCCACTTTTTCAGATTTGGAAACAATCAAATTTTTAGCTACGAATACTCACTTGACTTCCCTCCTTTGAACAAACTTTGATAGCCTGTACCTAGAGAAAACTGACTCTTTTTTTCGTGATTCATGTGATGTTGTGTTCGTCTTGATGAGATCTTTGATTTTAAACCACTTTCCCCAGATTTGGAAACAACCAAATTCTCAGTTACAAATACTCAATTGACTTCCCTACTTTGACCAAACTTTGACCATCCGTATCTTGAGAAACCAGACTACATTTTTCATGATTCAAGTTGTGTTGGGTTCATCTCGACAAGCCCTTCAATTTGAGACTACTTTCGACAGATTTGGAAATGATTAAATTTTCAGCTACAAATACTTACCTAACTTCCCTGCTTTGACCAAAACTTTGACCGACCTTATCTTGAGAAAGCAAACTCCATTTTTTGTGATTCAAGTTGTGTTAGGTTCTTCTCGACGAGCCCTTCTATTAAAGACCACTCTTTCTAGATTTGCAAATGATCAAATTTTCAGCAACAAATACTCACTTTAGTTCCCTTCTTTGACCAAACTTCGACCATCTGTATCTTGAGCAAACATACTCCATTTTTTGTGATTCAATTTGTGTTATGTTCATCTCAACGAGCCCTTCAATTCAAGACCACTTTTGTTAGATTTAGAAACATTCAAAATTTTAACTACGAATACTCACTTGACTTCCCTGCTTTGACCAAACTTTGGTTGTTTGTATCTTGAGCAAATAGACTCTATTTTTTGCAATTCAAGTTGCACTATTTTTGTCTCGATGAGACCTTCAATTTGAGACCACTTTCGTTAGATTTGGAAATGACCAAATTTTTAGCTACGAATACTTAACTGACTTCCCTACTTTGACCAAACTTTGACCATCCGTATCTTGAGAAACATACTACATTTTTCATTCTTCAAGTTTTGTTGGGTTCCTCTCGATGAGCCCTTCAATTTGAGACCACTTTCGACAGATTTGGAAACGATAAATTTTCAGCTATGAATACTCCCCTAAGATCCCTACTTTGACCAAACTTTGACTATATGTATCTTAAGCAAGCAAACTCTATTTTCGCGATTCAAGTTGTGTTAATTTCATCTTGACGAGCCCTTTAATTTGAGACAACGTTCGCTTTTAGCTACGAATACTCAATTGACTTCCCTGCTTTGACCAAACTTTGATCATCCATATCTTGAGAAAATCGACTTTGTTTTTCATGATTCAATTTGTGTTGGGTTTGTCTCGACGAGCCCTTCGATTTGAGACCATAACTGGCCGAGTCTCATCTAAACATGACCATAACCCCTTGGACATCAACAATCTGGTCATTTGTGCTTTCTATGTGTGATAGTTGTGTGATGTCATGCGGTCAAAATCTTCCATGATGTTTGAGTTTTTGTTTAAAGAAAATGTGTAGATAGAAGTAGAAAGGTCTTGCACCCCCACACACAATTAAAAAACTCCGTAAAAGCTTTAAAAACTAGAAAGTAGAAAGATGGAAAAAACTTCAGATTAAATGGAAGAAAACCTGAATTAAAATCTGATGAAATGGACTAGAAAATTGGAAAGATCTCGCTGTCATCTTTCCATCACCTATTTGTTTGCAAAAAATGGAGTCCGTTTACACATTCTACACCTATGGGAGTGCAAAAATAAGCTCTAACTTTGATGGCTTTGTACTAGAAAATGAGAAATAATCTCAAAAACCTAAAATTCCAAAAACATGCGCCTCAAAATAATCTTTCCAAAAATATATGGCATTCATAATTTTGAGTCCGTATGACCAATTTATGGCCAGAAAACCAACTGCTAGTCAAAAAGGACTTCAAATTTTCAGCAACAAATTCTCACTTGAGTTCCCTACTTTGACTAAACTTTGACCGTCTGTATCTTGAGCAAAAAGACTCAGTTTTTTTTGATTCAATTTGTGATAAGTTCATCTCGACAAGCTTTTTGATTTGAGGCCACTTTTGTTAGGTTTGGAAATGATCAAATTTTTAGCTACGAATAGTCACCTAACTTCCCTCCTTTGACCAAACTTTGACCACCCGTATCTTGAGCAAACATACTCTATTTTTTGCGTTTCAAGTTGTGTTGTGCTCATCTTGATGAGACTTTCTATTTGAGAGCACTTTTGCCAGATTTGGAAATGACTAAATTTTTAGCTACGAATACTCAACTGATTTCCCTACTTTGACTAAACTTTGACCGTTCATATCTTGAGAAAATAAACTCCTTTTTTCGTAATTCAAGTTTGTTTGGTTCATCTTGATGAGCCAATCGATTTGAGATGACTTTTGGTTGATTTGGAAACGATCAAGTTTTCAGCTACGAATACTCACAAAACTTCCCTGCTTTGACCAAACTTTGACCAACCGTATCTTGAGCAAACAAACTCTATTTTTTGTGATTCAAGTTGTGTTGGGTTCATCTCGACAAGCCCTTCGATTAAAGACCACTTTTGCTAGATTTGGAAATTATCAAATTTTCAACAACAAATACTCACTTGAGTTCCCTGCTTTGACCAAACTTCGACCGTCCATATCTTGAGCAAACAAACTCCATTTTTGGCGATTCAAATTATGTTATGATTATCTCGATGAGCCCTTAAATTCGACACCACTTTTGCTAGGTTTGGAAACGATCAAAATTTTACCTACAAATACTTACCTAACCTCCCTACTTTGACCAAACTTTGACTATCTGCATGTTGAGGGAACATACTCTATATTTTATGATTCAAGTTGCATTGTGTTCGTGTTAATGAGAACTTTGATTTGAGACCAATTTTGGTAGATTTGGAAACAACCAAATTTTCAGCTACGAATACTCAACTGACTTCGCCACTTTGACCAAACTTTGACCATCCATATCTTGAACAAACAGACTCCATTTTTTGTGATTCAAGTTTGGTTTGGTTCATCTCGGTGAGTCCTTTGATTTGAGACCACTTTCGACAAATTTGGAAATAATTAAATTTTCAGCTACAAATACTCGCCTGAGATCCCTACTTTATCCAAACTTTGACTGTATATATCTTGAGAAAATAGACTTCATTTTTTGTGATTTAGGTTGTGTTATATTCGTATCAACGAGCCCTTTGATTCGAGACAATGTTCGCGGGGTTTGGAAACGACCAAATTTACAGCTACGAATACTCAACTGATTTTCCTTCTTTGACCAAAATTGGACTGTCCGTATCTTGAGCAAATGGATTCCATTTTTCATGATTCAAGTTGTGTTGGGTTCATCTCAATGAGCCCTTTGATTTGAGACCATAAATGGCTGAGCCTCATCCAAACATGACCATAACCACTTGGACATTAACAATCTAGTCATCTGTGCTTTCCATGTATGATAGTTGTGCAGTGTCAAATGATTAAAATCTGCCATGATGTTTGAGTTTGTATTTCAAGAAAATCTGTATACAGAAGTAGAAGGGTCTGATTTTCTGAATTAAATTATAGAAAACTAAAATGTGCACCCATAAATCACAATAAAAACAAACCGTTGTACAAGCTTTAAGAACTGGAAAGCAGAAAGATGGAAAAACATCAAATTAACTAGATGAATACTTGAATCAAAAGCTAATGAAATGGACTAGAAATTTAGAAACATCTCGATGTCACCTTTCCATCGCCTATTTGTTTGCAAAAAATAGAGTCTGTTTACACATTCTATGCCTCTGGGAGTGCATAATTAAGCTCCGACTTTGATGGCTTTGTACACAAAAATGAGAAACAATCTCAGAAACCCGAAATGTCAAAAAGATGCACCTCAAAATCAGATTTCCAATGATTTATGACATTCACAATTTTGAGTCCGTATGACCAAGTTATGGCCAAAATACTCAAAAAGGACTTCAAATTTTCAGCAACGAATACTCACTTGAGTTCCCTACTTTGACCAAATTTTGATCATCCATATCTTGAGAAAAAAGACTCATGTTTTGTGTGATTCAAGTTGTGATATGTTCATCTCGACGAGCCCTTCGATTTGAGGCCACTTTTGTTTGATTTGGAAATGACCAAATTTTCAGCAATGAATACTCACTTGAGTTCCTTGCTTTGACCAAACTTTGACCTTCCGTATCTTGAGAAAACAGACACCATTTTTTGCAATTCAAGTTCTGTTATGTTCATCTCGACGAGTCCTTCAATTCGAGACCACTTTCGCCGGATTTAGAAATGATCAAATTTTCAGCTACGAATACTCACCTGACCTCCCTGCTTTGACAAAACTTTGATTGTTTGCAGCTTGAGCAATCAGACTATTTTTTGTGATTCAAGTTGTATTGTGTTCATCTCGATGAGACCTTCGATTTGAGACCACTTTCATCAAATTTGGAAATGACCAAATTTTCAGTTATGTATACTCAACAAACTTCCCTGCTTTTACCAAATTTTGACTGTCCGTATCCTTAGCAAACAGACTCTATTTTTCATGATTCAAGTTGTGTTGGGTTCATCTTGATGAGCCCTTTGATTGGAGACCGTAATGGGATGAGCCTCATCCAAACATGACCATAACTCCTTGGACATCAACAATCTGGTCATCTGTGCTTTCCATGTGTGATAGTTGTGCTGTGTCAAACGGGCAAAATCTGCCATAATATTTGAGTTTTGTTTAAGAACTGTGTAGACAGATGTTGAAGAGTCTTGTTTTCTGAATTAAATTATTGAAAACTAAAATTTGCACCCCCACAACACAATAATGATAAATCCCAGTACAAGCTATGAGAACTGGAAAGTAGAAAGATGGAAAAAATCTAGATTAAATGGATGAATACTTGCATCAAAATTTGATTAAATGGACTAGAAATCTGGAAATATCTCACTATCACCTTTGCACCGCCTATGTGTTAGCGAAAAATAGAGTTCGTTTGCACATTCTAGGTTTCCAGGAGTGCAAAAAGAATCTCTGACTTTGATGGCCTTGTACAAAAAAAAGAAATAATCTAAGAAATCTGAAACACCAAAAAGATGCGCCTCAAAATCATCTTTCCAACGATATATGACATTAGCAATTTTGAGTTCATATGACCAAGTTATGGCCAAAAAACCAACTGCTACTCAAAAAGGACTTCAAATTTTCATTAACGAATACTCACTTGAGTTCCCTACTTTGACCCTCCTTATCTTGAAAAAAAAGACTCCATTTTTTGCTATTCAAGTTGTGATATATTCATCTTGACAAGCCCTTCTATTTGAGAACACTTTTGTTAGATTTGGAAACGATCAAATTTTTAGCTATGAATACTCACTTGACTTCCTTCCTTCCTTTGACCAAACTTTGACTGCCCATATCTTGAGTAAACAAACTCTATTTTTTGTGATTCAAGTATTGTTGTGTTCGTCTTGATGAGACCTTCAATTTGAGACCACTTTCGCCAGATTTGGAAACGACCAAATTTTTAGCTACAAATACTCAACTAACTTCCTTGCTTTGACCTAACTTTGATCATCCGTATCTTGAGCAACAGACTCTATTTTTTTTTATTCAAGTTGTGTTAGGTTCATCTCGACGAGTCCTTCGATTTGGGACCACTTTCGTCAGATTTGGAAACGATGAAATTTTCAGCTATGTATACTCACCTAACTTCCATGCTTTGACCAAACTTTGACTGACTGTATCTTGAGAAAACAAACTCCATTTTTTGTGATTCAAGTTGTGTTGGGTTTGTCTCGACGAGCCCTTCGATTCAAGACCACTTTTGCCAGATTTGGAAACGATCTAATTTTTAGCAATGAATACTCCCTTGAGTACCCCACCACATTTTTAAATTACCGAAGGTTTGTGTTTTTTCATGCAAATGCACATAAATGTCATACTCAAACCTCAAATCACTGGGGACTAGTGAATAATCAACCCATTGTTCACCCAATTTTTCCTTACATTTGACATTCCTCTCTTTACAAGCCCTAATATTTGTGTTTCTTAATTTGATCAACAATAGATAAAATCTTCTCTATAGCTTGTTCATGCCCCATATGCAACCCAATAGTTCATGAAGTGGGATATTGCCTCCATTTTAGTGGAAGTCTTCCTCTTTCCCTTAGCATCATCTAGGGGAGAGAAGAAATTGGGTAATTTTAAACTGTGGTAGGGTACTACACAAAAGCCTTTTAGGTGATTTATCTTACCTCCATAGACTAGTGTGTGCAATACCCTACAACACTTTCAAATTTCCCTAAGATTTGTGGTTTTTCATCCAAATGCTCATAAATGCCCCACTAGAACCTCAAATCACTAGGGAATGGTGAAGTATCAACCATTTGTTCACCCGATTTTCCCTTACATTTGACATTCCTCAGTTTACATGCTGCAATATCTGCCTTCTTAATTTGATGAATAATAGATAAAATATTCTTTGTAGCTTGTTCGCCCCTGTACGTAACCCAATAGTTCATGAAGTGGGGTTCTTTCCCTCATCTCCGTAAAATGGAGGCAAGACCCCCACTTCATGAACTACCGGGTTGTGTACAAGGAATGAACAAGCTACAAAAAACATTTTATCTATTGTTGATCAAATTTAAGAGGGTGATTATTGATATTTGTAAATAGAGGAATGTCAGACGTAAGGAGAAATCAGGTGAACAAATGGTTGATAATTCACCATTGGCTAGTGATTTGAGGTTTAGGTAGGGCATTTATGAGCATTTGGATGAAAAAACAGAAATCTTGGGTAATTTGAAAGCATGATAGGGTACTACACACACTAGCCTATGGAGGTAAGAGAAATCATCTTAAAGGCTAGTGTGTGCATTACCTTAGCACCCTAGAGGATGATAAGGGCAAGAAGAAGAATTCCACTAAAACGAGGGCAAGATCTCCACTTCATGAACTATCCAATTGCGTACAAGGGATAACTAAGCTATAGAGTATTTTATTTATTGTTGATTGAATTAAGAAGACAAATATTGGGGCTTGTAAACAGAAGAATGTCGAATGTAAGGAGAAATTGTGTAGGGCATAGACGAGCATTTGGATGAAAAATATAAATCTTGGGTGATTTGAAAGTATGATAAACTACGAAAAACACTAGCCTATGGAGGTAAGAGCAATCATTTAAAAGGCTAGTGTGTAGTACCCTACTACACTTTTAAATTACCCAAGATTTATGTTTTTTCATCCAAATGCTCATAAATTCCATACCGAACCTCAAATCACTAGGGAATGGTGAATTATCAACCATTTGTTTTCCCAATTTCTCCTTACATTTAGCATTCCTCTTTACAAGCCCTAATATTCACCTTCTTAATCTGATCAACAATAATTAAAATATTCTATGTAGCTTGTCCATCCCTTGTATGCAACCCAATAGTTCATGAAGTGGGGATAGGCAAGGCCCTCATTGCATGAACTATTGGGTTGCATATAGGGGATGAATAAGCGACAAAGAATATTTTGTCCAATGTTGATCAAACTATTAAGGAGATTATTGACACTTGTAAATAGAGGAATGCCAAATGTAAAGAGAAATAAGGTCAACAAATGGTTGATAATTCACCATTCCCTAGTGATTTTAGGTTTTGGTATGACAATTATGAGCATTCTCTATGCTCATTTTCATATCTAAATAATGGGTCAACACGAGGACTTGTCTCTTTGTTTTCTTAGGGAATATCTTGGAAATTTTAGGGGAATTTTTTTAGCATATTCCATTAACATTAGAATCAACACCTCATGAAGAATGGGGAATTTAGGATTCTTCCTATGGTCACTAATCCCTTTTCCCAATGATGCAGGTAGATAGAAAGGAAAAGACACCAGCATTACATGCCTGAAATAGTTAAGGAGAATAAAATAGACACCATAAATGGTAGTATATTTGCCATCTAAAGTGACATACTACATTTTGATCTCTTCGAGGGCTTGATGGGTATTCTACTATAGCACTTAGAATGTTTCCTGGACAAATTCTCCTCTTTCCACTTGAGAAATTTCTCTCATGTATTTGACAAATTTGACACCTATCATTGACAACATAGTGACATGGGAGATGAGATCCTCTAAAATAGTTAGCTCCTTGCCATAGATAGAAAGAGTGATTTTTCCGTCACTCAACAAATTTCTTTGACAACTAGATCATGACCATGTAACCTTTGAATATAAGCCGCCAAGCCCCCTCTTCATAATCTTCCATACATGAGCTTTCTACTTAAATATCTCAAAGGAAGTAAGCTCCACATGGTTTTGGCCCCACCCATTTACAAAATCAACAATGACAAACAAAAATAGGGGAAAAAGTGGCTACTCCTCGCAAGCAACATGCCCCTTAAACCCCACCACAATAATGCTAGGAGATAGACCCACCACCAAAGTGACGAGAGGGAGAAATAACAAAAAAATAACCAAAAAAAACATGTAGAATAAAAGCAAGTCATTATTACATTAAATGACATGTCAAATCCAGCTCCTCTAAAAGTCATGAGAGATGATGCTACAAGCTTCCACAGGTAAGGGGCCATGGGAGTGTCAATGTTGAGTTTAATGATTAGGCATTCCAACATTTACAAACACATTTGCATGTCTATTCCCCTCACGATATATGTGAGAAATTCTTAATGAGTGCTTCTATAGACCAACTAGGTTTGTGTTTTTGTTTTTGAGGAAATAGATAATGTTTAAACAGTCTCCCTTACAAGAAATAAATGTTGAATTTTTCAAAAATAAAAGTGCATTATGTAATATAGTAAAATAACACTATCAAAATTTTAAAATACATTAAAAAGAAATTTGATAAAATTGTGTTATTCAAAATACCTATAAATTACATTAATTGTGGGGAATTTATTGATTGTTGGCCCTTATGTTATATATTATGGTAGTTTGACATTTCCTATATTATTATGAAAAAGATTGATTATTTGTTACTAATTTGTCATTCAAAATTATATTTATAAATTTATTTCATATACAATCATAAATATATTTTAGTTAACATATCAATGTTGTAATACAATCAACACATGATACAAAACAAATTTTATTGCCAATATGTTAAATGTTAGAAATATCTTTTTATTACCAATTTGATATATATTTTTAAAATTTTATTACCAATTTGGTATATATATATATTTTTTAATTTTAAAAATATCTTAAAAAATAAAATTAATAAATATAATATAAAACATATGAATTTACAATAGATAATAAATCTGAAATAATTTAGTTTGTTCTTTCCATGTCAAAACATGCAAATGCCTTTAAGCTTTGCATCACCACTATAATACTAAGATTGAATTCACATTTAAGTGTCCCGAGAGGACACATCTTTATAGTTTTGTAATAAAAGACAATTATTTTAAACAAAATTATTTGTTTTAAATTTATAACTAAGTAAAGTAATTATAATTATAATCTTATTTATAAACTTAATTAGAAAATGAAAACTATCTAGCACTTGAAATATGTCAAATTTGTATATAAATAATTTGATTGTTTATTTCTTGTGTTAGATGTGTTAGAAGATATATTAGAAAAAATAAATAGAAAACATGCTAGAAAAATTAAGATTAGCGATTTAAACAAAGCATCGACATCTAAAGTATGGCTCATAGATACAAATATCCTAGCAACAACAATATGATGACTAAAGAAATATAAAATGATACTTTTTAAACCATGTTTTAACTACCAACTATATATTATTTTTCTTTATTTCTTTATTTCTTTAACCATTGGTTGAGAGTTAATTTTCATCATGACTATGTTAAAGTATCTTTAAATTTATTTATTTTTTAAATCTATTTTGTTATATTATTGATGGGCTCATCTAGATTCAGTGCATAAGAAAACTATTTTATGTTCTAATTTTACCCATCTCTAAGGAGTGGACCTCTATTTAGATTACTCCCGAGTTTCTGGTATGGGGATCTCCTAAGGACAGAGGGACGTGGATAGGGCATCCAAATCACCTCCATTTCGCCACGCGTCTGCCGTCGGGAAATTGCATCAAATTAGGTTGATGACTTTATACCCACTTTATTGAGCACCAGTGATGAGGAGTTTTCCTTGAGGGATGACTAGAGGCCTCCCTTCATTACATTTTAACATTTTGTATTTGTTTTGATATCATGCTACTCATTGTAATCATATTTTTGATATAATAGAAATCTTCCATTTGCCGATTAGACAATTTTATTTAATATTCTAATTTCTAATAGTACTTAGTAATTCGATATTCAATATCTCATTGTTCATTGGTTTAGTGTTCAAGCATTACTATATTTAGTATTTGTCATTTGCAATTTTTCTATTTTACTTCTTATACTGTTATACATCTTTTCATAATTTGGATTTCAAGTACTATATGTATAATATATAGTATATTCAACACGCCGTGCCCTTGCCGTCCCCAATTTAAGGCCCTTTTCCCGTCCTACTCGTCCACTCATCCCCAAGTCCGGTGTAACACTGAGTTAATTCCAAAGCTAGATTTCATCCTTCATCTTTTATCTAAAAATAAAAGTTATAACGTTCTTTTTAACTTTTAGGTTTTCTTTTTTATTTTGACGCAATAATGTTCATGGGTCAATTGCTTGTGCCTATTGTTTACATTTTTGTTTTTGAACCTCGAAACTCACTAAGCGCACACCAAAAATTAGCATTTTTTTGTGTGCTATTACAATGGTGATATCGAAAATGAATGCGGTCTTACCAAAATGGGGAATTCTCCAATCATAGACAAGGATTGTGTCGATTGGGTAGTTAGTGTCATTGTAACTTTGGCATTTTTTTCCATCCAAATTTGCCAAATAATCATTATGGGGGCTGCAAGCCATAGGCCAACAAGAGAGATCCCTTATTCATTATTGGCTAGTTGGAAAAAGATTTCTCTGATGCTTTTAGGTAGAGGACTATGTCATCCCAACATACACTAGAACTTAGCCCAAAAAGCTTGGGCAACCGTGCGCCAAGAAAACAAATGGTCTGTGGATTCTTCTTATGATTTGCAAAGGGGCTTTGAAAGGGACCCAGGAACCCCATTTTCTTTGGTCTTTCTTCAGTTATAATGTGGTATGCAAAGGCACCT
Source organism: Thuja plicata (assembly GCA_018584345.1). Classification (NCBI taxonomy): domain Eukaryota; kingdom Viridiplantae; phylum Streptophyta; class Pinopsida; order Cupressales; family Cupressaceae; genus Thuja; species Thuja plicata. The sequence continues at coordinate 141,102 of MU226021.1, forward strand.
GCTTTTGGTACAACATTCTTATTGCAGAATGATTTGGTATGCCATGCGCATACATACTAACCCCTCAAAGTAACTTTGAAACAAAATTTCATTGTATATTCCCCATAATTATGCACAGCACATGGTTTCATATTCACTAATTGAGAGGATAACTTGCCTATTCGTCAATTCTTCTGTTAACATCTTTATGCTTCTCAGGCCAAAGATATCAAAGTTTTTTCCATTTAAAGGAGGTGGATCCACCATCTCATAGAAGCTTCCATATGGTCTTGTACTATGAAATTATACACATCTTCAATTAAATGATAAGTACCTTTAAGATGCACAATTGTAGATAGAGCTCTATAATCGTTCTAGGAATCGTGCCAAAAGGAAGCTTTGCTTCCGTTTCTAATTTTTCAAGTTAGATGCTCCGTTATCAGGCTTCTACATTTTGAAATGAAATTTCAGATGGAAGATCAATTAGGGGGTTAGAGATAGTTAAGATCATGTTTGGCATTTCTTCATCTACATAATTTTTCTGGAAAACTTGACACCACAAGGATTCGAGTGTGTATACATTTGCTAGATCAGATTGGCATCCAACAAATATTTTGTCATTGGATATCTTGAATGCCCACAACACCATTTGGTTTTCTTTTTAAACATCCCTAAGTGACTAACGGAATTCCCTTATTGTCAATTGAACTTTCCCGAATGAATTTCAATTGCTAAGAAGACAACTGTGCCTTTCTTTTGGCGATTTTTGTTGATTAGGAGTTATCTTTTCCCGTGGTGTCTCTTAGTTTCATTTTCTTTGTAACCGACCAAATCTTCAGCTGACCTGACAAAGAAGGGTCAAATTAAGAATATATACGTCAAGGAAGAATGGACATTGTGTGAACAGTTTGAATGGCCTAGCGTTTGGCCAAATCGTAAATCAGTCTTCTATTGTTATTAATTTGATCTTTTGTGGCTAGGTTTTTTCTCCCTCAAGGAGAGTTTTCCAAGTATAACTGTTGTTTTATTGTTCATTTTTTGATCTTTTGCTGCTTATTTTCATTCTTGGTATAAAACATTAACATAGTATCAGAGCCAGGTTTAAGCAAGATCAAGATCAGAGTGACAATAGTAGTTATCACTCAAGAGAGCGTCTCCTGTCTTACGTTGTTTAATACAAGATGTAAATCTTGTTGCGTGGATACCTGAGTATTTCCTTGTATAGTGACTTTCTTTCTCCATGCATGAGGTTGTGGGTTTCAATCTGATTGATTCTCCGCAGAGTTGAGCGATTGCTTAAAGTTGTTTGTCAATAGGTAGAAATTCGCCTTGAATCTATTTATCTTTTAAGCCAAGGCTATTGTGTTGGTCTTTTGTGTGCATGTACCAGCACCCACTTTTTTAAAAGGCTATTCTGCCTGTGTTTTGGGGACTGAAAGAGGGAGATCTTTGTGTGCATGCCCACCTAGGCAACGAGGATACGAGCCAAGTTTTGTATGTCTGAGACGTGCATCTTCTATTTGCTTGTCGTGAAGTTTATAAAGTTTGTTCCACATATCCATATGGAATATCATGTAAGCTGGGACGTGCACAATTAAACGTTCAAGGAGGCGTTACCTTTGTGGGACTCTTGTAAATTATTGGTTACAACTGACGAAATTGTTGTTAAATGCATGTCTGGCGGGGGTTTTGTGGGAGTCAAATTCTTTTGCATGGTCTTTGGAAATCGATGGAGGACGACAGCAAATGAAAAGATCTATATTCTACAAATGTCATTTGCATTAGATCCCTTGCTCTCGGAATGCTCTCTTCATTACACGCAACAAAGGAAAAGTGGTAAACACAGATGTTGTGTGTTGGCTCTCCCACCGTCATAGAGGCTCATGTAGAGAGTTGATCTCTCTCTCATGCATATTAAGCATTCCAATCAAGGTGTTGTTCCCTCGAGGTAATCTATCAATCAACTCAAGTGCGTTGTTTATGATTCTCTCTTCATGATTTCCTTGTAGTTGAAGCCATGTGTCTTTTCTCTATAATCGCGATTTTTCAATCTGTTATAAAATTGTTTCAAACTATTTGGTTGACTATATATTTAACTTGGTTGTTTCGTATTTATGTCTAATTAGGGTATTTTTGGTGTATGGATACATTGTTCCCTTGAGTATCTGATTGGGGAATTTGGTTTACGAGAAGAGAACTGTGAAGTTTTGAACCCTACTCTTGGAGAAAATGCCACAAGATATCAGTGACAGTGTCAACAGAGGTATTGATATTCGGCCATGGAGGCCTCAGATGTGTAGGAGACAGTGAAGGTAGGTGGGAAACAAAAGATTCAAAGGGGTTGTTGCCAATCAATGTTCTGTGTGTCTTAAAGCTGTTGCTGTAGATGCTGCAAAGCATTCTGTTGTCAAGCTCAAGCGCATACATTATTTTCACCTTGACTGCATTGGATCTGCATACATTGGAAAGAGGATAATACAATGCCCAAATTGCAGAGACATTGAGGACGGTTAATGGCTTTATGCGAATGAGGGCGGATTGCCAGGTGAAATGCCATTTGAAGACAGTTTCGATGAAGAAGAGTTTTCAGAAAGTATTCTGATAGTGGGAACTCCTCAAAGTTCTAGAGAGATGCTGGTTTTGGCCGTACTTTTGCAGATTATGGAGCAATTGCAGCTTCAATTATATCTAATTAGTGTGATGAATGCTCATAGCTGGGTATCACACTTGAGAGGGATTTAGATGGTTACCTTCATGTTATATGAATATGTTTGTTATTGTGCCATGATGGGCTCTTGATTCTTGATTAGAGCATTGACATGATACAAGTTCTCTTGACATGCTTGGTATTGTGGAGAATATTGCTCTTGTTGAGAGAGTGTCTCGGCATCAGTGATTCTTGCTGCTTGTAATGCATATTTCTCTGAGACAGAGAAATATGAGGTGAAAGCCCTTGTAATGCATATTTCTCTGAGATAGAAGTATGAGGTGAAAGCCATTGTAATGCATATTTCTCTAAGACAGAAATATGAGGTGAAAGCCCTTGCAATGCATAATTCTCTGAGATGGGGAAATATGAGGTGAAAGCCCTTGTTTGCCTCTGTGATGGATGTATTGCTCTTTCCACTCATGGGAGTAGCCATGGTGAATGTCATGTTGAGAGACTCCATGAGAACATCACGTTGAGTGACTCTGTGATGAGCATTTATGCACAATTCTTTTCACACATGGGAGTAGCCATAGTGGAATCATGTTAAGTGACTCCATGACATTATCACATTGAGAGACTCCGTGATAAATTTTGTGTTCCTCAGAAATGGGTGTAGCCATTGTGGGTGTCATGTTGAGAGATTCCATGACATGGATATTTGAAAAGATACCTCCTTAGCTAAGAGGGAGTTTTGATGTAATAGCGGCAGGAGTTATCTTTTCCAGTGGTGTCTCTTTGTTTCATTTTCTTTGTAATTGACCAAATCTTCAGCTGACCTGACAATGAAGGGTCAAGTTAAGAATATATACGTCAAGGAAGAATGAGCATTGTGTGAACAGTTTGAATGCCCTAGTGTTTGGCCAAATTGTAAATCAATCTTCTGTTGTTTTTCATTAATATAAGTGATCTTTTGTGGCTGGGTTTTTTCTCCCTAAATAAGGAGGGTTTTCTCAGGATAATTGCTAGGTCTTATTGTTCATTTTTTGATCTTTTGCTGCTTATTTTCATTCCTGATATAAAAACATTAACAATTTCTACATGGGAGAGCATGTAGATTGGGATAGCAACCGCCATGCCCTTTAAAATCATTATTCTCCTTGCAAGGGATAGCTAGGAACCCTTACAACTGTCCATTTACTTCACACATTTAGTTGTAGTATCGTTCTATTAATTATCATGAATCACCTTGTTAAATGATGACACTCCAAGTTAAGGGGAAAACATCACTATGAAAGCTAAGGAGAAGTAGAATCCTTTATTGAACCATGTTTGCTGTGTTAAAAAAAAATCATGATTTGTCTTTATTGATTATCTAGTTTTGTATTACTATATCCCTTGAGAGTTTTTTTTAATCAAATTTGCTTCACAAATTGAGAGGCTAGCAAACAACGTATCGTCAGAAAAAACAGGTGGGTGAATGTCGGCAAGCCATTAATTGACAGTCTTCCTTTCCATTCTCCTAAAAGTGCCAATGAGAGGATATTCTTACTTAGCACATCAACCATGAGTACAAACAAGAAAGGGTAAAGGGGATCCTCTTATCTAAGACTGTATGCACTTACAAAGAAACCATAGGGGGTTCCACTAATCATTATTGAATATGTTGGGGTAAAGATACAACCATAAACCCACTTAATCCATTTTTCACAAAATCCAAATCTCTCAATCATCTTTACGAGGAAACACCAATTGATTGTGTCACTCATATCCAATTTTAGTATCATTTTTCCTGACTAAGTGCATGATTTTATGAGTTGTCATATTCCCATCAAATATTTTTTTGTTTGGACAAAACTGCTTTGTTTTGGAGAAACCAATCTTGGTAGAATATATTTTAATATATTATCCATTACTTTTGCAATGATTTTGTAGAGAGCATTGCATAGTGAGATGAGTTGAAAGTCAATGAAGGAAGATCTTGCTTTGTGTATTAGCATTATATTGATTTATTTAAGTTCTTTACAATCTTAGGTTTTTTCCTGAATCCTTCCACGATTCGCAAAATGTCATCCCCCATAAAATCCCAACAACTTTGAAATGCCAATGCGAGGAAACCATAGAGGCTCATAGCTTTATCTAGGTGCATTTGAAATGTAGCTTTTTAACCTCTTCTACAAAGATTGGGAAATTTAGCTTTTCATTATCTTCATTTGCAACAAGTTACATGATGCAATCCACCATACGGTTTTGAACAGGCTCTACGGAACCGACGCCACCTAACATATTTTTGAAAATTTTGACACCTTCGCTTAGTTCATTGGGATCAGAGATCAATCCACCCTACAGTGCTTGTATTTGAGTGATTCTATTCGAGCCCTTTCTCATTTTCATGGTATTACGAAAGAATTTCGTATTGAGATTACCTTCTTAAAGTTGTACTTTCCTTGATTTGTATCACAAATAACATTCCTCTCTTGCTAATACTTCTCCATAATTCGCCATTAGTTCTTTCACTTCCATGTACTTTGTGTCATTCCTTCACTTACTACATACTCACTCATTGCCTCTAATTCTTTTTCTATTCTATGTTTTTCCTCAAATGCGTTACTGAATGATTGTTGATTCCATTGCTTTTATTTCCCTTTGAGGAACTGTAGCCTTTTGCAAAATGTGTACATTCTTGTGCCTTAGAATGCATTAGATTCAACCCACCAATCCTTCATAAGATCCTACAAATTCTTGCATCTTATTCCACGTGGACCTGTCCCACTAGTTATTCCATGTGAACCTCCCATTTGTTCGTACAATGTTGACTAGGTTGTTCGTCTGTACAAAATTACAAATGATACAAAATCAACTCGAGTTCAAGCAATTCTTCCCAAAACCACCATCTTTTCACTTGGATCTAGAATGACATTAAAGTCTCTAGGAATAATAAATTTGTTCATGGTTGATTGAAATTCATTGCCTAATGTATCCCATAACTCTTTTTTGTCTACAATTTTAATAGAATTATAAAAATTAAAATACAAAAAGTCAATTTTGAGGAAAAATCCCTTACAATGACCTTCATCTAGCTTTGGTTTAAAATTGCTAGGCTCATTGCAAGTTTGTTTGGTTTCAACATGATACACAAGCCCCAAAGGTGCTAATAGTATCATTAAAAAGGCCCCTCCAACCTTTTTAGTGGTTGATAAAGCTGTTTGGTTCTTTGACCGAAAGCTTTGATTCTTGAATAAGGACCAAATTGATCAATTAATTGTCTAACTAGCGCTTGATCATGTGCCATTTGTTAGGGGCATTTAAGACCCTAACATTCCATGAGAGAATCTTCCATGTTTTCCCCTAGATCTTGGCATGTAGGATTTGACTAAAGTTTGTTTGCAAAGATGAGCATCCTCCTCCATCCTCTATCTATTTGTTTTGCACCTAGTGTTTGACCCAATGAGACCTAACTTTAAGAGTTTGGTAGTTTAATGTACCTTGGACAAATAATATCTAGGGCATATCCTCAATCTCTTGATCTAAGGATGAATCACCTGTCATAGGAATCTCGTTCACTCCATTTACTTCTGTTGTAATTGGATCCTTCATTGAGCCTTGATAGTTATCAGATGTAACTAGATCCAAGCTTGACTATCCATTCTGTAGTGGGGGCATTGCAGAGGATGAACTGTCACCTTATTGGGATTGACTAGGCATAGGAACAAGGGAGATACAATCAATTTCTTTGGGAGATTTTTGATCTTCTTGAATAGCCATCAACAAGTTCAAATCTCTTTTTTGTTGTGGGTTGTTTCTTCGGGCTATCTGAATTTCAAATATGATTTGATGTCACATATGAGATTTTTTATTTTATAAAAGATCTCCAAAATCTATCTTCCGTGTCCAAATATTGGTTGTGTTGTGGAGGTAAAAAAAACATTTGGAATTTGGCAATAGATATTAAATTTTTATTCGAGCATGGAGTCATCATCTCCCATATAATTTTCTAGGGTTTTCCCTATTCGATGCTCGATGTGATTCAGACAGTCTTCTAAGCAATATTCATAGAATTGGTTATATAATCTTATCCAAAATGAACCTTCCAAGGAGAATATAGCCTTTGGATCAAAGTTCATTGTCCATCTTTGTGTATAGACATAGTACTCATCCTAGCACCAACGTTTATTTTTAGAAACAAAGCCCTTGTCCACCTTGCTACCAAATTCGTCTAGAAAAAAGCTTTTCGATAAAAAAAGATCTTTGTAGCATTCTCCTAGTTGCATCTAACACATCATCTTATTATTGCTTTTCTTCGAAAATCCTTTATAACTTTCCCAAGCAAGGTCATGTATTGAAGAACCTCAACATTCTTGCCAATAATAGAGGCAACATCAATATCCATGAGTTCACATCTTGATTTGTTCTGGGATGGTTGTTGGTTAGAGAAAGGTACTGGATTCTCCCCTAGATTCACATTTTGCACTTTCACTTTTCTCTACTAGTGTTCCATCTCATATAAAACAAATAAAAATATAAATAGAGGTTACATTTAGAATCAATATATAAAAATAAATATGAAAAATTAAATTATAATATAAACATTTATAAGTATAAATAGTTTACTATATTAAAAATATATATATTATTTTTTAATTGTTCAAAACACTATAATTATATTGTTTCTTAATATAAAACTATAGAATTATTTAAAAATTTACAAATTCAAAAACTAGATACCTAGATAATTTAGGTCGGTAGGACAAATAGATGTATGATATTCAGATATACCAAAATGACGTGATATAATAAAATACAATGTAAAAGTTATCTCAGATGCATAAAATATGACACAACTAGGGAATTATGAGAGCATTCCATCAATGGATGTGAAAAGAAAGCATCTAGGAATTGGCCATGAAAAGTATAATGGTTGACAACAAACCACTCAGCAACCTAAAATTTGAAAGTAGGAAACAGATACATTACTTACCAGCAACGAGTATATACAAACAATTCCATTTGTTTTCCTAATAATTACTTATCTACTGATTCCATACAATTAAAATATCATATTTATCTACCCAAATTGAAAAAGATGTATTTTTTAAGGTTTTCTCTATGCTATTGATTACTGTACAATTTTACAGACCGTGGCCAAACTTCCCCATATACATCAGGTTTACTATATTCCCTTTCCCATGACCATGGTACATCTGCAGGAAAAACAGATAATGATTAACCATAAAAAATAATTGTTTTCGATACCATGTAAAACTGCCAACTTTAACATCAGAAGTGAACTGTGTTGAATGGTGGCAAACGAACAAACCTTCAGATGTGTATGGTTTTGGTGGTAATTTATAGGGCACAGGCAGGGTGACAATATGCGATGGAGATGGTTCACTTTTCCTCCCTTGCCAGCACAAAGTAACTAACTTAGCAGGATAACTTGTATTAACATCTTGATTGGCAGAAAGATTGCATTTCACCTGAGAACACATGAATATAAGAAATATGTGCTAGTTATAGTAATAAAAGAACATAATGCCAATCTAGAACAAGTGAGATATAATTGTATATTAGTGTTCCTTCCCTCATCTAGTCTGACCTTAAAAATTGAGAACAATCAAAGCTACAGTCCTGTAGATGTGTTATTTAGAAGCCCATTAAGAAGTGCACAATATAGGTAAACCTTGGACTTGCACCATAGACTTTGTATAGGATTACTATATATCCATTAAGGCTGTACAAGGTTGGATTAGATTTGATGCTGAGAAGGCCAAATAGCTAGAGGATAATAAAGGAAGAAGATTCTTAAACAATGGGCTTTTCTTTTTCCTACTCCTCGTCCGTTTTGTTTTTTCAAGGGGCTAGGAACCTAAGTGATGGCAGATAAGGAAAAAGAGTAGGATCCATGAAGCGAGGTTGGACATTTGGGAGTGTACGCCTCTCTCTCCGGTTTCCCACAGCTTTCCAAGGGCAGGGGTTAGTAGCCAAGGTTCACAAGTGCATGCAAATCTATTAAGCAATAACTACTAAACGAATGATGGAAACGTAAGCAATAAAATGTACAAACAACGAAAAGTAAGACAAACGAATGCAAACCCTTCGAAGCTTGAAGCTTCTATTGTCTCTCTCTACTCCTTCAATAACGCTGTTCTTGATACTCAGTATTGGCTGGGCAGCGTCTATGACTTGAGAAGCGTCGAGATGTTGATAATTGCAAAGTGTGTGTGTGATCGTAGGATGACCTGAATGCTGACAGAGTAATGGCGCTTGTATACTTGAAATCCTGGATCCTTCAAATGGTTATGAAGGGTCCATTATATAGGAAATGCTGATGAAATGAGTGGTTGAGATCAATCCCAGAGATGGGG
>MU226021.1:154474-169814 GCA_018584345.1 Thuja plicata
TCAGTAATGATCAATACAATGAACATTATTTCTTTTCCTTTTGCTCAGTATAAAACATGATTTTGGCAAGACGTGAGCTAGATACAAATGAATAAGAAATGAACAGCTTGTATGAATTCTTATGCAATGTTACTGTTTAAGACTAAAAATCCAGCATGTGTAGAATTTTAGTAACAGTTATATGATGCAATGTTAAATTAAATGATAATTTAATATAATATTATGGGTGTTATACATTATACGAGTGTTATAGGATGCAATGTTAAACTTTTTTTTTTGATAATTTAGTAGATATATTACTTTTATTTAAAATTAAATAAGGCAAATTTAATCCAAATCTTTTTCCAAATTTCTACTCTTACAGAACTTCATCTGAGTGTTATAGTTAACAAATTTGAGTTCGAATGTTGTGGATTAGGTATAAAGGTAGGAGGAAGATAGATGAATGTAATATATAGTGAATCTCTGTGCATTTGTTAACAGATTAATTTGTAGAAGCTTCTTTGTAAGTTTTTCAAAAGAATGAGAAATTGATTTTGAAGGTGCAACTTAGTTGTATATTTGTTTTAGACTTGGACATTTTAAGGTTCAGCAGTTGTGTGGTTGACGCAATGTTAGAAGAATAATTTTGTTTAGTAAACATTAAGATATTAGTCATCTTTCTTGAAAATTTACATGGCATTAGAGTAAGAAGGGAAGGAGGAAAATTATGCAACCGAAGGTAAAAGAATATTGAGGATTTTCTTGTCGAAGAATTGCGCAAGGTTTCCTTGTAAAAATATGGGTTCTCGTGGATAAAATCACAAGCATTTTATTGGTGAAATCACACTTTTTCCTTCGTAGGGAAAATCATGCAGGGGTTCCTTAAAAGTGGTTTTGGATTTTATTTTAAAATTGTATGTATTTTTGGGTATAAATTGTGGCCAGAGTTTTGAGCAAAATTGTGGCTAGGGTGTAAAGAAATTATAATTTGATTTGAAGGAAAAATTTGTGTCTGGCTTGAAACAATTGTGGCTTAGGTTTGAGGTTAGATTATATAGTGCATTCAATTTCCTACATTGGAAAGTTAGGATGACTTTCCAATGTTGAAGAGAAACAATCTTTAGAAAATCCTCAAGGATATGGTGCCTATACCCACCCAATGTTTAATAGTTTGCATCTCACAACGAGAAAAAGATAAGATCAAGCAGATGATCATAGACATAGTGAAAGATCATTTAGTTGCTCATCTATTTAAAAAAAACAACCAAGAAGATCTTTCATGTTTTGGTTGATCTTTACCAAAGTGAAAATATAAATAAGATGATATTGTGAAACAAACTTAGATCCATATGACTAAATTAGATTGGGTAGCCAATTACCTGATGAAGGTCACACAACTCCATGTTTAACTTGCTGTAATTTTGAAAGAAGGTTGAAGATGCAGAGCTTGTGAATTTGGTTTTGACTAAGTTCTCATCTTCATGGCAAACATTTGTTCAGGGCATTTGTGCTTGGGAGAGTCTTTCTTGAATGGAGTCAAAATCCCACAAGAAAGCTTGTGATAATAATTTATCCGTCTTTGCATACATGAAGGGAAGTAAAGTAAATAGGAACAAGGGTAAGGATGAGGATTCATTCTCATAGCTAGGGAAGGACTTGAGTCTTGAGTAAAGTCAAGTGCTTCACTTGTCATAAGTATGGTCATTATACATCAAAGTGTCTAGATAAGAAGGACAAAGGGAAGCAACAATAGCAGGAAGTGGCATCCTCTGCAGAGTACTGCCAAGTTTGAGGAAGAATTCTAAATGGTATCTTGTCTTTCTACTAGCATGACTTCGAGGAATGCTTGGCATATGAGCAGTGAGGCATCTAGACACATGACATCAACCTGTCAGTCTTTTTCAAACTTAAGAGAACATAACTCTTGAATTCAAGTTAAGCTTCGTAATGATGCCAAGTATCTAGTATCAGGAGTTGGTACAATTCTCCTTTGACTTCAGTCAAGTAACTCTTCAGAGTGTGATGATGTGTTGTTTGTTCCTAGTTTCAATAAGAATTTGCTTTCAATTTCAGTTATGAAGTATAGGGGCTTTTCAATAGAACTTAAATATCGACAAGATATTAACAAGCCAAAGAAATCTAGCCCAATTACAACATAGGTTATAGGGGTTAGAAAAGAAAATCTATATGATTTATAGGGAAAACCAATTCTATCTCTAGTTCACAATAGTGATATTCTATGTGAGTTATGGCACAAGAGGATGGGTTTTTGCATCATAGAGCATTACTTTTTCTGAAGGAGATTGTCATAGGTTTTCTAGAGTTTAACTTATTGAGCAATGGGGAGTCTATAGAGTATGCACACTTGGAAAGCATGTCAAGGCTGCCTTTCTAGGTAGTGAGCATGGATGAAAGGAGATTCTAGACTTAGTGCCTTCAAATGTTTGTGGATCAACGGCTGGCATCAATTGTAAGACGCATGCATTATGTTTCCTTTATTGACAAATCCTCTCCCAAGAAATGGATCTACTTCAAGACCCAAGCTGAGATCTTTGGCAAGTTTTAGGAATTCAAAGCTCTACTTGAAAATCAGAGAGGGAAGAAGATCAACGTCTTGAGAACGGACGATGGGGGAGAAAAAACCTCAAACGAGTTTGAAGGATTATGCAAGGAATTGGGAATTAAGAGGGAGTTAATTGTGTTGGATTAACCGTCTATTGCGTTGGTTCCATATTACATTGTTGTGTCAGTTTCCCAAACTGTATCTCCAACTGTATCTATCAGTTTCTCCAATTGTATCCTTGTATATGTGATGTTGTCACCATGATAGGGCAATTAATAAATTTACCTTTCATATTTGCTCACATTTGGTATCAGAGCACTCATGTGACTGGGCATGAGAACAATGGAGACATGGTAAGGATTTGTTCTATGCAGAGAGACACGTGATAGAAGATCATGGAATATTTTGAGCCGATATAGATGATGGTTTGCAGAATGGTATACATAAGAGTGAAAGATAAGATAATGAACTCTACATTCAAACATGTTAGGAAAGCAGAGTGCGGAAGTGCCTTCCACGGTGTCAAATACTTGGGGGAGAGAAGCAGGGGTGGAGCTTCAATTTCAATTATAGTCACTAATATGCACCATTATGGATAACAGAGTAAACCAAAAGGTCAATGCAAACATAACAAACATAGGATTTACATGGGAAAACCCTTACGGGTAAAAAACCCACACCAAAGCAATAATCACTTGTATTACAGAAACATGTGTTTACATACAAGTTACAGATTTATAATTCTTCAGGTGTACATCCTCAATCTCTGTTCTTAACAACATACAAAGTACTCAATCAACAAGTTTACCACAGACAACAATCCCATGACACTTTGCAACTCATCGAGCACTTCAATAGTATTCAACTCCAACAACGACTCCTTGTCCTCATCCACAGAGAACACCAGACACCCAATCAAATTGTTCCCACAAATTACAGTCAAAGAATCACTGCAACTATTCTAGAGCTTTTCAACCGATTCATCGATCGATCTTCCCACAATCTATCATCGATTCATCTCTCATAGTCTCACAATTGCAACTGATTCTTCAAAATTTTATATTCTCTCTCAAGAACTGTTCAATTTAGTTTCTCCATCCATCGACCCAACAGTTTGTCTCACCAGATCATTCAAAGAGTTAGTGAGAACTCACTTCAAATTCCCATAGACTCCTCTAGCTCAGCACGGTTCACCAATGATCGATACACAACTCGGCAAGTCAACAGAGTCTTCCTCGTGGTCCCCACATTCGTCTTAACGACTCATCAAGGAAAGTCTCGATTTCGCCAAGACTCTTTATGGCCACTTTGAATACAAATGTTACACCGATAACATTGTCGCTAAGACTTTGTCATGTCTCATCGATATCATCTTCATCGAAGAAAGTAAGGACTTCGATAAAGCCCTTAAAGCATTACAGGACCACCGAAGTTACATCGAAACAACTTATCGCCAAAATAAGACACAAGTCTTATCGATATCTCTTATCGAAGAAAGTAGACACTTCAATAAGATTGTAAGGCATTTCATCGATCACCTAGGTTATATCGATAATTGACCATCGACAAGATCAAACACATGTTACATCAATATGTACTTTATCCATGTAAGTCACCGTTTTGCCAGGACACTAGAGATGTTCCACCGAGCACTGTAGCAATGCCAAAACTGTCCATCGCCAAGCGGATCACCCTACTACACCGATATTGACCTTATCGATATAGGTCATGATTTCGACAGAACTTTTACATGCCACATCAAGACCAATGTTACTCTGAAATTTGTCCATCACCAAAGTTGATCTAATGCTTCATCGAAAAATCGTCCAAGCCTTGATCCTTCTCATCGGCTAGACCACTGAAGAGTCCCATCGAAAATTGCACTTATGAGAGATTTGACCAGTAAGTTTGAGGCATCCTTCCTCAACAATCTCCCACTTGACGAAGAACTTACTGGTACATCCAGATCACTCAAAGACTACTGAGAATCATGGACTCCAAGGCCCATCACGTTGATACACTATTTGAACACATAACATCACGAACTAGAGTTCACCATGTGTTGAGATACATGCAATAAAAAACATGACTGGTCTCATCTTATACATGAATGTTCCCACCTCCTATCATGTCACTGACACTGGACATACATAGACGCCATCCACAAAGAAAACCATGCAACCTGCCGCACACGAATCACAATTCTGTCTCAATGGATACCCAAAAAACACAATCACTCGATCCATAGGTAATCACATGTACCAACAACTGTCAAAATCATAGCTGAAATAGCACCCACAACAAGTGCTGATACATCCAACTATTCATACCCCCGGGTATAACAAATGAATCCCAAATCAACAACCTGTACCATGCAACCAAAAGCCTCAAGTGCAATATCCGCGACATACACACCAAGAAGCTCCCACTGCATAGGTAATATCAAGTTTGAAATGAATCCATTAACAAAATCACATAGAAGTGTAGCCATAAACCTCTAAAATAGCCAACTGTGTCAAGTATGATCTCCTTCATAGAACCCCAAGCAAGAAGCCCCAACAACACCCAAACCTCATAACACATTTGCCATATGATCAACATGGATGTAAGCTTCTCACAAGAAGATCAAACTATTACCATTCCCAAACCAAGGAATAATGCCCAATAATCCATCTCCCAAATACAACCATAAGATATCATAATATCATAAATGCACAAGGAGATAACTACTGCCAACAATCTCTCAAATGGATCTTTCAGAATTAGCTCACACCATAGCTCAAGATCCATATCTATGAAAGATAGCATAATAAAAGGAACATTCTCAATACCTCTCAAGTAATAGACCACCGAGTAGACCAAGAGTGGGGAATAAGAATGCTCATCCAAGATATTCAAGTCTCCAAGACTAATCCAAGAACAATCTCCTCTCAAGTCCATACCAGGTGAATGCTCCTCGGTTTTTCCTGTTGAAATCATTAACCATTCCAACACACATTCTCTAATAACAAGAGAACACCAACATCACCTTAGTCTTCAAGTATCCATGAGCACCTGTAACTAATCAACCCATGCCAAACTCCAAACGCAAAACAACAATATCATGAAGTACCAAGCAAAAGATCAATGTACTCAAAACACAAAAACCGAAACAAGATCAATGTCAAGGTTCCAACCATGGAAACAAGAACATAAGCATGACAACATGATCTGATCCACACCTTTACAAAGGACCCTTTTGATCCCTCAAGATGTCAACATCTCTAGTCACATGAAGATAACCATCTCTAAATAGAGATCCAACAAATGTGAAAAATTACTCTGCAACAACAAGATCTAAGGCACCCTCCAACATTCGCAACATTAATGAAGATCATCCACCATCCAATGATGAACATACATCATTGCCAACAACTCCCACTGAACTATGGTACCGAGTCCAACATGGCATCGTGACAAACATCTTCTACATGAAGGTTGAATTAATTTAACCAAACATTAACGGAGGTCTGACTTGCCAAACCAAAAAAAAAAGCATCTCCATCATCATTTTGAGAAGACAGAGAATCTAAAGAATTCTTCTTCTTCTTTTCCTCTTTGCAATCCCTTCGAATATGACCAGTCTGCCCACAATTCCAACACTTCGCTTTGGACTTCTTTTCGAGAGACTTAGACCTTTCCTGTAACTTGGATTTAGACTTCTTGTCATTCTGCTTGTCTCCTTCCTTTGATCTGCCTCAAACAACAAGAGCCTCCTTGACCATCTCAGAGGATTTCCTTCGAGCCTCTTCTGACAACAACGAAGCAACCACATCTTCCATTTTGAAAGTGGTTGTTGTACTCTCAATGGCCATCACCAGATGATCCCATGTGTCACGCAAGGAACATACAAAAGCATACAAGGATCCTCATCATCAATCTTTACTCCTACTAAAGTTAATTGTGCAACAATCGTGTTGACAACATTCAGATGATCTGCAACAAGATGTACCTTCATCCATCTTCAAGGAGTATAGCTTCTTCCTTAGGAACAACTTATTTCCCTGATAAATGTCACCAAGTTTCTTCCATAGGGAAGTTGTTATCTTCTCCTCATGAACATTCAATAGAACAAAGTCTGCTAAACAAAGTCTGATCAACCCTTTTGCTTTTCTATTTGCGAGATCCCAGTCCTCTTGTTTCATGCCTGAAGGTTTAGTTCCAGCCACTGCAAACCAAAGATCTCTATCCACCAGAAGATCTTCTATCTTGAGTTTCCGTAACTCATAATTGCTACCATCAAACTTCACAATGTGTGAGATCCTAGTTCCATGCCTGAAGATTTAATTCCAACAACTGCAAACCAAAGATCTCTATCCTCTAGCAGATCTTCCATCTTGAGTTTCCACAACTCGTAATTGCTACCATCAAACTTCACAATGTCTACTCTTCCTGATGTGCTCACCATCTCAATCTGCAATCTTGATTACCAGTCCTCTGTAAAACTCCCACTGCAGAAATGACACAAACAACCTGTTCTACCCACAAGGATAACACAATTGGCCAGGCTCTGATACCACTTGTTAGGAAAGCAGAGTGTGGAAACACCTTCCACAGTGTCAAATACTTAGGGGAGAGGAGCAGGGGTGAGTTTCAATTTCAATTACAGTCCCTAAGATGCACCGTTATGGATAACAGAGTAAACGAAAAGATCAACGCAAACATAACAAACATAGGATTTACGTGGGAAAACCCTTACGGGTAAAAAAAACCCACACACCAAAGCAGTAATCACTTGTATTACAGAAACATGTGTTTACATACAAGTTACATATTAATATTTCTTCAGGTGTACATCCTCAGTCTCTTTTCTTAACAACATACAAACTACTCAATCAACAAGTGTACCATAGACAACAATCCCATGACACTCTGCAACTCATCGAGCATTTCAATAGTATTCAACTTCAGCAACGACTCCTTGCCATCATGCCCAAAGAACACCAGACACCCTATCGAATAGTTCCAATAGATTACAATCGAAGACTCACTGCAACTATTCTAGAGCGTCTCAACCGATTCATCAATCGATCCTCCCACAGTCGATCCTCGGTTCTTCTCTCATAGTCTCACAATTGCAACCGATTCTTCAAAATTTTATATTCTTTGTCAAGAACTATTCAATTCAGTTTCTCCATCGGCCCAATAGTTTATCTTACCAATTCATTCGAAGAGTCATTGAGAACTCACTTCAAATTCCTGTTGACTCCTCCAGCTCAGAACGGTTCACCAATGATCGATACACAACTTGGCAAGTCAATTGAGTCTTCCACGTGGTCCCCACATTCGTCTTAATGGCTCATCAAGGAAAGTCTTGATTTCGCCGAGACTCTTTATGACCACTTTGAACACAAATATTACACTGATAACATTGTCACCAAGACTTTGTCATGTCTCATTGATATCATCTTCATCGAAGAAAGTAAGGACTTCGATAAAGCCCTTAAAGCATTCCACGGCCACGAAAGTTACATAGAAACAACTTATCGTCAAAACAAGACACAAGTCTTATCGATATCTCTTATTGAAGAAAGTAGACACTTCGATAAGATTGTAAGGCATTTCATCGATTACCCAGGTTATACCGATAATCGACAAGTTCAAACACATGTTACATTGATATGTACTTTATTGATGTAGGTCACCGTTTTGCCAGGGCACTAGAGATGTTCCACCGACCACTATAGCAATGTTGAAATTGTCCACCGCAAAGCCGATCACCCTATTACATCAATATTGACCTTATCGATATAGGTTCTGATTTCGGTAGAACTTTCACATGCCACAAGGAGACCAATGTTATTCTGAAATCTGTCCATCGCCAAAGCTGATATAATGCTTCATAGAAAACTTGTCCAAGCCTTGATCGTGCTCATTAGCCAGACCGGTGAAGACTCCCATAAAAAAATGCACTTATGAGGGATTTTACTAGTAAGTTTGAGCCATCCTTTCTCAACAAAACACCATATAAAGAATGCCATATGAACAGAGCGGAGCAAATTCAAAGTTCTATTACTCTTTTAATGTTGTTGCAGTGCGAGTCTTAATGTTGAGATTTAAGTAGAATTTGTGAAGGATTCAAAGCGCTGGTAACATTGCAAATCTGCCAGTTCATTTCCTACTCTAAATGTTCCTATTCTTCGAAACGTTTGAGCTAATTCTACGAGGTAGTTATGTGTTGTGGCTGTGAGCTCTTTCGCATTTCATTGTCTTGCATCTAGTCGATTTACTGCTGAAGTTTAATGAAATTGTAGACAAGGAATTTAAAAGATTTATAAGGCAGTGTTGGATGTTTGAATGTCTCCCATTTAATTTGATATCATTGCACTACCATCACCGAAAGAAAGGAGCTTGTCCCAGACATGACAGGAAAATTACAAGCTTGACAGATCATTAGAGTGGTAGTTATATTGTCGATTTTGGCCATTCGGGTTAGTTACGTTGGATGTTGACTGCCTGATCCATCCCACTTTTATGTGTGATAGTTTGTGATCACACTATTTGTTTTTTTCCCTTAAATAGAAGCATTCTTTAAATAATTGGGCACACAGTTTGAGTTTGAACATAATTCTTGAGCAGAAGTGTTGACACAAAGGTGAGTTATTTATATGGGTTAATCATAGTTGTTGAGATAGATTTGTAAAGACCGTTAATTTGTGCAATCCGGATGTTTAATCATTCGAGGCCAAAATCTTTGTAGACAATGGATGTGAATCGAATCATTTGTTATGGTGGTGAATTGTATTGTTTGAAAAGAAAAGAAAAATTACTATCAATACATGAGATGGATGTGAGACAAAGTCTGACATTGATTTAAGTTCAAGAAGGTGATGCGGGAATAAGGTGGTTATAGACAGTTGCAAACCCTATAAATCTATGAGTATATTATAGATAGGTTTATCAATGTTGTCAATGGATCATTCAATACTTATGCTTGGAATTTTGGGCCATTTTTCGCTGCACCTAATGAGACCTTCAAAGAATCATCAAGGAATTCAAATGGATAAATTATAACACAATCATTTTGGAGGCTGGCGACATTGGAGGACGGAGGAACTTCCATCATCTCAAGTCAGCTTCTTGCTTGGAGATGGTGTTTTGCATGAGAAGCGTTTTTGGCATTTTTGGTTTTCTGCTTTTGTTTTTCTTTCTAATGCTGACAAATTTGAAGAATGCATGTCTTGTGAAGACTCCTTTTTGGAGACAGGTTTGGGATTTGGTATTGCACTCAATATGGATTGTTTTCCAGCGAGCTTCAGAGTATATGATCGAGAATTCTACCCTTTCACGGTCACTAGGCAATGATAGAGATCGGTCGCAACTCTTAGGGATCATTGTTGAATAATTCATGACTGTGATTCGAGAGTTCGGGACTGAGAGCTTAAGAACACAACTCAAAGCTGCACCTTTCTCAGGGTCACGAGACAACTTGATGGAGCCTTGCTTGGTTCAGGATTTGCTACTTCGGAAGACTATTTTCTCAAAATATGTATTCATATTATCATTATGTAATCAGCATGTTTTGTTTTGTAAGCCTTAAGGGGGGTCCCTAAGGCAAGGTGTTTTTGATGCTTTTAGGATCAATGTAATAAGGGGGGAATGTTGGTGTAACCGTCTACTGCATTGGTTCCATATTACATTGTTGTGTCCGTTTCCCAAACTGTATCTCCAACTGTATCTATCAATTTCTCCAACTGTATCCTTTTATATGTGATATTGTCACGGTGATAGGGCAATTAATAAATTTATCTTTCATATTCACTCACAAATTGTTCCATACAAAACATAACAAAATGGGGTTGCAAAGTGGAAAAATCAATCCATTATAGGGGCTGCTCAGGTCATGATTCATAACGAAGACTATTCTGATATTTTATAGGGCAGAAGTATGTCCCACAACAATCTACATCCAAAATAGGCGTCCTTATAGGATCTTGGAGGACAAGACACTAGAATAGGCATTTACTGATGTGAAGCCAAATGTGAGTAATTTTTCCATCTTTGGTTGTCCAGTTCATTTCTATATACTTGTAGAGAAGAGAACCAATTTGGAACCTTCTAGCAAAAGGCGTTTGTTTGTGAGTTACAGCAAAACCTCAAAGGCCTATAAGGTCTATATTCCAAAGTAGAAGAAGGTAATCGTGAATATGTATGTTAAGTTCAATAAGGACTTTGCATCTGCGAGGACTCATCAGATTGTTCTAGTGACAAATGATGCGGAACAATAAGCTTCAAAGGTCAAGGTTGGGTCTTTAAAGACTTGAATAGTTTCTAGCTCTAGACAACAGCTTTTTAGGTGGGGAAAAAGAGATTTCAGCTCCTATTTTTCAGGAGACATTGATGGTTCACTTAGACTTTGATGGATGCTCTAGAGAATATTGAGTGTCTAAGGAGCACATTCAAGGACAGCAGGCCTTTGAATAAGTTTTTAAACTAGATTGTATTAATGAGTAGCATCATAGAGCCTTATGATTTCCAAGAAGCAATAGATCAACTGCCTTGGCAAGATGACATGGTGAAGCCTCAATAAATTTACATAAATCAGCAGATAGTTGATATTTTGACCAAGCCCTTAGCAAAAGGGAGTTTGAAGTTTTCTAAGGATAAGCTTGTATTTCTGTAGAATTATTTTCTCTCTAGGAGGGAGTTTTGAGATTTTAGCTCAGATAGGAACTTCTGCACAGGTTCATTCATTGTGATTGTGTTGAAAAATGGTTCAAGTTATTCTATTTTGCATTTCACTTTCAAAGGTTAAAGAAGCAGTTTTATTTTGGCTAAATAAAGAAGTAAATAAATACTAATGACCTAGACTTACATTCCAACTCATCTCTATTTAGCTAATTAAGTCTACTAAAGTGCAATAAACATGTAGTCGGCGTACAATGCCTACTGTTATGTTTGATAATGTTGGTTATCCGACAATGTATAAATTTTTTGAATTAAGTTTGTTGTCACTCTCAAGTAGTTATAAGTATCGGTTGTTTGATGGTTGTGTTCCTCTTGGCAACCATTGGGTCCTTTAAATATGTTATATATCATGAAGGAAGGTGGTCTTTTGTAGTCAAATGAGTAATAATCCTTGGCCGACCGTTTCTAGTTTTCTTTTCTGTAGTAAATTCATGAGTGATCAAAGACATATTTTACTCTTGTATTTGGTACACAATGTCATCTTTATTATTATTTCATGTATGTAATTTATTAGATATAGTAGTAAACATTTGGTGTGATTGCCTTTAAAGAAATCGGGTCAGAGTTGTGTGATTCATGCCCTTAGATCCCAATAAAGGTGAGAAGAGGCCACAAGATGGTCAAGACCAAGTGATTAGCCAATCCTTAAGGATTGTAGAATAAAGAGAACAAAAAATAAGACACTATCCATCTCTTGAGAACCTAGAATTGGAGGAGATGAACCAAAGACCTCCAGACGGAGGGAGCACAAGAATTAGTCAAAGCTTAAAAGTACCCGAAGTGTTAGGGACATTGGAGGTAGACGTGTAGAGGTCAGCCATAGCTGAGAATGTAGGGAAAGCAATAAAACATAGCAGACGGAATAGTCCACCTAGTTCTGACAAAAAGGGAGCAAGCAAGCGAGAAAGATGGTAATTCCTCTGACAAGTCCGAATGTGGATTGATAGAAACTACCAAAGTTCACGGGAAACAGGTCAATTTATTCCACGAGGCACTGCAAGATGTGCGAGACTATCTAGATAGCAAGCAGTAAGGAGGACAAGGACTATTGGTCTAGCGTGTTCCGAACAATGCTATAGGGTATAGCGATCGATTGGTTCACACAATTGGATGCTTTATCCACAACCTCTTCGGATGCATTGAAGAAGGCATTCAAGGCCATGTTTAAATTAATATTGGACGACAATGAGATTGTCACCAAAATATATAATACCAAACCATAAAAGAATGAGAATGTGCGCGCTTACAATCATAGGATAAAAGAATTGATGGTCAAGTTGGAGAAACAACTAGCCAAAGGGTTGAAGAAGAGGTGGTTTATTGAGGTGTTGATCCCCTTGTTGCCCAATAAAATGAGAGTGGTGCCCCCATCCTCATATGTCGATGCTTACAATTGGGTGATGGCCATTGAGAGTGAAAATAAAACATTCTCTTGAAATAAAATGAGGACAGACGATGATGAGAGCACAAAAGGAAGCAACAATAATGAATTGAAAACAGTCCAAGCCCTATGACGTGATATGATAAGAATGATGAAAGAATTGAAGACAAAGAAAGGAACCAATAAAGAAAGTAACGAACTATGGTGTACTGAGTGAAACATTGAGGGGTACATGAAAGGTAATTGTTCTGGAAAGATGTTTTGTGAAATTTTCCAGGTGATGGGTCATTTAGTAAATGAGTGCTCATATAACTTGAAGAATAAAAGTATACAAATACTCTTCACATAGGGAGAGTCCACTCCATCAAAACCACAGAATGTATCGCTAGGCAGTCATGGAAATCAACGAGGGTGAAATCAAATACTATACGACTCCAAAGGACGTCCTGTCATACAACATCGACAATGTAGTGAATGGGGACACTTTGCAAGACTACCAGAATAAGAAAGACAATGAGCAATTATTGTGCAAATAGTGTGGACCAAGTGACCATGAAAACACTAACTACTTGAAGCAGGAGGGTATTAATATGCTAGATGTGGAGGAATAGAACAAGGCAGTTTTGGCAATCACAAAAGCACAGACGAAGATGGCAGTGTACCTAGACCATCGTATGAAGAAGGAATGACTCCAAGAATCCAGAGCAAAAGTAGAACAAGTGTTGGCGTGTAATGTCCCATTTCTAGCATTAGTAGTAGGAAATTGTCATCAGCCTATTTCTTCATGATTTTGTAGGGAAACTAGGACATTAGAGGGATCTTGAGGCCATTTGGCCCACACAATTTCAATTGTAGGTCAATCCGAGGTGTCTAGATACAGTTTTGGGCATGGTCTGGATCTTTAATGACAATGTCATGTCGATGGTAAATGATTAATATTGATAGAAGATTTTAATATCATTGATATGATTTATTTATGCATTACTAAAGTTGGTTTATAAAGTTAAATATAAATATTTAACTTTATTAATGTGAAACTATAGTTGTGTGAAACATTTAAAATCCCTTTATTTGATAACACATTGGAGACAAAATGTAAATGGGACTTAATGTTGATGTTAAAGGGAAAGTTATTTTAAGTGACATGGGGAAATATTAAAGGAAAAGCATTCGCAAAAAAATAGGGGAAAAAACAATTGCGAGAAAATAGGAGGAAAAAGCAAAATCCGGAAAACATAAGAAAAGACAAAAGTGATGGGAAAAAGGTGATTTTGTTTATCCCACATTGGTAAGATCAGTGAATGAGCTCTTATAAGAGCATTATAAAAGATTTCCAAGAGCTCAGTTTTAGGCATTCTGGATTGAAAAAGAAATTTATGAAATTATTTGGAAAGTTTATCTTCGAGGTCTTGGAGGACAATGTAAGAGTAAAAAGGTTATATAACTTAATTAATTTAATCATATTGATTAATTAATTAAGTCACCCTTTTTTTTCTTTTTCACTTAAGCTAAATTTAGGAAGCTTTAGTTTGCATTTAATAATTATTTTATTTTATGCATGCACCCTTTAGGGTTTGCACAAGGGTTTTTGATCTCCTTTATAAAGTAAATTTAGGAAGCTTTAGTTTGCATTTAATAATTCTTTTATTTTATGCATGCATCCTTTAGGGTTTGCACAAGGGTTTTTGATCTCCTTTATAAAGGATTGATCTCACTGTAATAACTCATTCTAATTAATTCAATTCTCAATTATTCCTTCATTCTAATTGTTTATGAACTTTCTTGTTTGAGGATTTTCTCTTGTACGTGGCAAGTTATTTGCAAGCAAGTGATTATTGGGCTTGTGGGAATTCACCTATTCTTGAGGCTTCTTGTTCGTCAATTTTGAGGTTTTTCTTACAGCGAGTTTTTTGTGCATCTTGGGGCAATTTGGATCTCACAATCAGATCTATAAGGTTTGAGATAGTCAGGATCGCCATTTGTTTCACTGAAATCAAACATAAGTGGTCAATTTCACAAGGGTTTGCAGTTCTAGGGTTTTCTCAATTCTAGAGGGCACCCAAATATTCAAAGCGCTTTGGACCAAATCAGACCCGCCATCAACTTCAGAAGGCTGATTCAACAAATTTTGATATAAAATATGACCTATTTTGGTTACCAGAGCATCTGGGGAAAAACTTTGCCCTCCTCGTCGTACGAGGCACAATTTAAAAAAACTAAGACAAAAAAACAAAATTAAAAAGCCTTTTTTAAGGCTCTGCGGTCCAAGGAATTTGCAGGCCTTAGCTCCACCTGAAAACGCTGCCCACCGCCCAAGGAAAATATCGGTTGCGACCCAAGGAAAATGCTGCCTGAGCGCCATCTTTGTGCCCCCCTGCTCTGTCGTTTCGCCGCCAGGGCGCAACCACAAAGCCACCAGGGTTCTTTTTGCATGTCTTTTTGCCTATCAGTGGTTTTTTGGTGGTATCTTGAGAAAACGAAGGTATTTTGGGCAAACGATGTTAATGTTCGTAGCTTCAGTCGTATGATCATTAGAATATATATAATACATGTTGATTACTAATAATATATTATATATGTTATATTATTATTAATCATATGAAAATTTAATATTCAATATTAAATTATTATATTATTCTTAATTAATAATTGATTGATGAAACATTATACGATTGATTAAATTATGA
>MU226021.1:204298-228804 GCA_018584345.1 Thuja plicata
GTTTAAATTTGCTATAGAAGAGCTTCGAACCAGATGATCAAGTTTGAAGTAAAGGTTTACCCACCTAGGTGTAGCGAAGCCTAAAGTGTAGGGGAATTTGAATTATTCCCGTTTGTTGGCCAGAACTAATTTGGAATCCTATTGGAGAATTGGCAGGCTCTTGGATTTCCAATCTGTGGTTTTGGGAACCAACAGTAGTAATATGAACTTTGTAATTGATATTTTTCCACAGCACATACGAAGGTATATATATATATAAAACATAAGTCATGTCTTTACATAGACATGCCGTTTCATATGGTGCCAATTAATCACAATGCTTGGCGCTGTTTTATAAACACCACCGCTGTTTAGTGTTACGTATAACTATCGTATGATAGTTATCGTAACACATTAATATATGTGTTACGATAACCGTAACTAAAGTATAACCAATGCAAGATATCGACTACGGTCGATGTAATAACAGTCTTGTCGAATATAAGGAATCCGATCCTCTTTATATTAAATATATAAAGTATGCAATCAACTAAGGTCGATTCATACAAGCACATCGAATCTGATCAATAATATATATATATATATATATATATATATATATAAGTCAATCATATTGAAGCTATAATTTAACAACTATAAATAGTAAGTATCTGGAAACCCTGCAGAAACTACTCTGATTGGCCTGAAACTGGGATTCCCTAGGCCAAATATCATACTGATCCAAGAAAAGCCCTGGTTAGCCCATCGGACGAAGATAAAATGGCTAACAACGCGACATAAATAATGTGCCCAAAAAAGGGGACATTACAAATACATAATTTATATATAGCCTCATAAATCCTCCTCTTAAGTATAATTTTCTCAAATAAATATAAATATGTTCTAATGTATAATATACATAGTTTAATATATAACATATATATAATTCAATACATAAAACAATAAATATATATAAGCTGCTCACTCAACCAAAATAATAATGTCCTTGCCATGGGCGATTTAATACTGCTTATCGTAGAAAATGAAATAACAAAGTTTTATCTCACAAACAATCGGTTATGAGAAGTAGTGACACCAGGTATGGATGCGTCACTTGGACTCACGTCCACTATGTGATTATTAAAGCATAAGATCACTGATAGGTAAGGGAGGAGGGGAACAAAGGAAAAAAAAAAAAAAGGAATAGCAGGAATAATCGCATGCATAAATATCTTACGATGAAGGAAGCAATATCAAAGTTAGATTATAGAATTCGGCTTTACCTATCAATAATATCGGTTATATGCATTTCATTTCCAAGCATAGTATAGTTGCATATAATAACATGTAAACCTGCTTACTTCTGAATGCACAATAATAGAAGCAAATTAGAATCATTCTTTGGTTCTCATAAATTCTCACAATAATACTATAATTCACGGGGAAATGGTAAGAAATGAAAGAAATCTATATTCTAATATTCTTCACAAGGAAGAGTTGGAAGGGAACCGATGGGAGATAATGGGAGGAGCATGGAATAGACATTATAATATACACCAAAGGATGAAGGAGGAAGAATCATCGATGGAAAAGAGGATGGAATAAGAGATTATAATTGGGTATGGATTCAATGGATTCATTGAAGAATATAGATTTAATTATAATTCATACTGATTAAACAAGATACTATAACATTATAACAAATATATTTATAATTAAGATATATATATATATATATATATATATATATATATATATAAGAATGATATCAGAATTATAATAATATTTGTTAAGAAGAATGGAATCATATGTGTGTGTCTATATATATAGCATGTATATCTAGATTTTTTAACTGAATAATCTAATATATATTTGGAATATAATAAATATCTATATATGTATATATATTGAATTCATCTTATTGCAGATGACCAAATGTCCGCATATTCATATATATATAGATTGCATATAGGAATGAATTCAATGTATTAGAGATAATCGAACGTACTAATGTACGCATAGCCAATTATATAAATTAATATAAAAAAAAGGAAAACTACGTTTTCCTAACCTTAATCTTCACTAATACCTTTGGAAAGGTAGGTTGGTTTCTATAGGGAGAGGCGAGTAATTCAATCCCAAATTAGGTGACTCCCAAGAGGTGGCATTGATAGGTGCTCATCAAACCCTTGGGCCAAGTGGTGGTATTGACAAGCGTTCATGAAACCCTTGGGCTTAATTGTGTAGATGGTTTCAAGCACCCTATGACAGTAATTCCCCATCCTCCATTAGGGATTACTAGAGAAGGATTAGGTTTAAAGGTAGCATTTCCAAGTGGAATTATGAACAAATTAACTATCTCTTAATTAAATTAAAGCACAAAATTGCGTGGAAATGTATAATGATGCATGTTAAATAGGTAGTCCCTAGTAGGGGACACTACAACTATTTATGAATGTTTGCTTCCTTTTTATTAATTCAAATATAATAAATGCGGAGGATCATCTTGGGTTTGCAATCCGTATATCCAAAATACTTAGATAATAACATCATCTGAGGGTCTAATAAAAAGTTGCATTTAATTGATTCTAGATGTCTTTCCATATATAGGATGCAAGGAATTTATTATATCAATATAAGTATAGTAATCAACTATGTATAAGAGTGTTGTAGAATCTTCAACCTCTTGCCTAATTTTTGGATATTAGAGCTCTTGAATGAGTTATTGAATGATTTGTGAACTTACACAAATCCTTGTCTATTGATTCTCAACTCTTAGAATACAATACCTTTCTCAAAAGGATGTATCTCACTCTTCAATTGTTGTCCCTCTTTGACGTAGAGTTCCCTCAAATGTTAATTTATCCTTTTTTATATCTACGAACCCATATCAGGAGTATAGAATTATTCTGCAACAATACAAAGGATGCTTTATTTTGATTCAAATGACCACTGTAGATGTTGTAATTCGTGGATGTTCTTTTCTCAAAATGTTTTTTTTCATTATTTATCGGTGTTCTGATTTCAAGAGTTGTTTATATATATACTAGCTTATAGTTTTTTTTAGATGCTTATTTTTCCAAACAACACATATAATCTATATTTTGTAATATCCCCTCTAGAAATTTGCCCTAGATTTTTACCAAATGTTCCACAGAATTTATACAAACATTTACATGCAAATTGATTTCACTTTATCCAGCAGATTACATATAAAATCAGACTGAAATAAGATCTGAAAATTATTATGAAGATGAATCATTACAACCTTATTTTTCAAACAGATGTGAAATACCTCTATCACAAATTCCCCCATCTATGAACTCCATCGTGAATCCACCTCCAAAGATAAATTGGGTTTCCATCCAATCCACTGAGAAATCTTGAAGGTTTCCATCCTTAGATTTTCAAAACAAAAAGCCAAAACTTCCCAGAATTCTCCAAGAGAACTCTTCATTTTCCCTCTACCTATCTCTTGGAATTCCTTTTCTGTCTCTTTATTATCCTCCTTCGAATTAAAATGACCATATTAATTTTCACTAAGCTCCATTAAAGTCCTTTTTTTTACTTTATTAAATAATTAAATTAAGTCGTCATTAAATTTGATATAATTTGACAACTTCAAATTAATTATTTAATTGACTTCTAATGTCCCAAAAAGGGGACATTACAGTCCTCCCTTTCCAGAGATCGTTTGCCCTCAAGCAAGCTGCATCTACAAGCTGAAACCAAATGCTTGGATCCCATATCAACCTCAAGAATGTTGCTCCACTAATCTATTGCGCTACTCTGATATAAATAACACCATGCTCGGAATTGTGAAGCCACTCATCAAAATCCCACTAAAGTAATGCACATAACATGCCAATGCCAGGATCCCAAATTATCATGCTGTCATAACTCTCAAATATGAGGAGATAGTAGTATCTCAAAGAGCTATCAACACTGAACAACTCTCCAACTGCAAATGGTATTCCGTGGAAGTGCATAAAATCCATCATAGACACACAATAAAATATATCAGCCCACCTTCAGTTGCTGATGTAAAAATCAAACTGCTCAAAGGCTGAGGTCAACACCAATGGTACGAAGGAACTAGTACAAACGTAATCAATCTGAAATACCATTGAATACATAGGAATCATCAGAAAGGGAGCAGCTGAAAATCCATTTCCTATGCTCAACCCATATCTACCATCAATTCTCAACCAAGAACTCCGTTGTTGAACCACTGAATCCATCCAACTCATCTGTAGATCAAAATTTGAACCCCTGTGTAAGTTGATTGAAAAGTGGGCAGTAGTACTAACTCTAGAAATTGATCCACTACTCCAATCCTGTGACCATAACTCATCACTACAAACTGCACCTGGGTCTCAAATCCTGAAACCAATTACATTCTCATCACTGGAGTCAGAAAGAATTCCCTCATCCAACTCGAAGAGTAGATTATCAATTGTCCAATCAGCATCCACCTCAAACAAAGAATTGTCATCAACCTGAATATTATCTTTCACTCCCAACTCATACTAAAGTTAAGGCTGGTCCAAAAATTTATTACTTGATCTTTTAGGACAGCTACACAATTCAGAAGTCTGTCGTATGTTGTCAAGTTCCTTAATAATTTCCTTGAAAAACTCAGTCCTTCCTCTGTTCTCCTATTTCCTAAAATAATTAGCGACAACAATCCGATTTTTTGCCTCTTGAAGAGTCATCTGTGTACTCCCCAATATCTCATGTGTATCATTAAGCTCCCTGATAAGCTTATTAACCTCATCCTCCTTTTTCTTTCAATTTATCAGCATATACTTCAGCAATCTCTAAAATATGATTCTTGTCTGAAAGTAAACACAAATAATCAGATTTCATTGATTCCAAAGCCAGTTTGACCACTTGCAAGTTTGCAAAATAAGAATCACTTCACATGCCCCTTTGCCTTCGTTCAATCTGAGTCTTCCAGTAGAGGTCTTCAATGATCTTGTGAGTGTTTTCATAATGTACTAAGGCTACAACAACCATATCATCTGTAACCTTTAGTCGATTCTTCAAAGTATGTTTCTCATCATCGTCAATTTGAAATGTATTTTTTGATTGGTCCTCCAAAAGACTATCATGCATAAGTGAACTGCTGCTATAAAGAACACATGATTCATCACACCTTTCAAGGATGTCATCAATGTCATCATAGGCCTTAAACTCCTTGTTTGATTGATCTGGATACAAAGTCAAAGTTGCTACTATGTCATCATTCTCAAGCAATTTATCACTAGATGAAGACTCATGCACCTCATTGGAAACATCTTAAGACTCTGACATGTTCTCTCCTTGAATAGAACCATCCTCATTAAAATGTTTGTCAATCAAAACTTCCAAGTCACCAATATAAAGATTTGTATATTTCTTACCTATAACAATAGCTTAATCCATCTCACAAGTATGTGTTATTTTGTTGGAACAAAACTGTGGGATTACTATTTTCTTCATCTTTGGCCCAAACGTCTTTGGCTAACTTATCTTCCTTACTAACCCCACAATTGTGATCAGGTGTCCAAGTCTCCTAACATGTGAAACAAATCTGCTCCCTTCTCATTTGGTTCTTACCTTTTTTGGAAGGCCCAACAACCTATAAGCAGTAAACCTATAGATATTAATTCATCTTTAGTCATGTGTTTCTGGAACCTTTCAATCTTCTGCTCAACCAACCCTTTTGAGAACTCATAAGCCATATGTGAGATGTTATGCTTCTTTCTCGAAATGGCTAACACACTTAATTGCAACTGCTTGCAAATATCATCATCCTCATCTAAGATTAAAGACATAATAGTTTGCACACAAGCCCTCACATTGTCTAAATAATGCTTCATGATTTTGCTTAAGAAGCATTGAAACATTTCAAGAATCAATTTATCACATTTGAAGTTCAACATGATGATAAATAATCTCGTTATTGCCATAATTTCTAAAATCTTAGCTTTCTTACAAAAAGTAGGAGCGTTGACCTCATGTAACCCACGTAGGCTCTACACAATTAGCTGTAGGACCTTTTTCAG
Organism: Thuja plicata; assembly: GCA_018584345.1. Classification (NCBI taxonomy): domain Eukaryota; kingdom Viridiplantae; phylum Streptophyta; class Pinopsida; order Cupressales; family Cupressaceae; genus Thuja; species Thuja plicata. The sequence goes on from MU226021.1 coordinate 210,328, forward strand.
TATGCCATCATTATAGGGCATTATAGGAGTTGTTATTCTTATGATCTCACTGTGACAAGAGGCAACAGCAAGTCTCGCCTCTTCATAAGGATGTTCCATAAACTTGTGCTGGACCAAAGTGAGCATTGAGGGCTGGAAAGCCCAATTTATAAGCCTCCAATCTGATTGGTCTACTCTGGATAAATACAAATCACATCCCTGCAACATAGAGAGAACAACATCAGGAAATTTCATAGAAATTTATCGGGGCTTCTACAACATCCTGAGATTCTAGATCCCTTGTTTGTGAAGAAGGAAAAAGCAAGCTCTAATTTGAATGATTTTATCCATGCAAATGAAACAATGGGAGAGAAGGTGGATATAGAAGTTGAGTCTTTACTCAATGGAGCAACCACTAGTATTTCTTATATGCATGATGAACGAGACTCTTCACAAAGGCATGATGTTATTACTGATTTGTTTGAGGACAGCTGCATTAAGTCTCATCTTTCTCATGAGGAGGCTAATGATATGATATCCACCATTTATGGCAGCCCTACATCCACCGGTAGACATGCACATAACAATGATAAAACTACTGAATTTTATGATAGCATTTCCTTGCTTGAGCAAAATGATGGTGTTGATGTCAGGGCAAGTGCTGAGGATGTTGTTGGTGTCACTTTGAGTGTTGACACACAAGATGGGAGTGTCAAATATGAGGATTGCATGGAAAATACAATCTCTAATGATTCTGATTTTCATGACAGCAATGAGTGGTGTTTGCATCAGCATCAGTTAGCAGAGAATTTACAGGTGGATGATGTTGGTACTCGTGATTTGGGTACTACTGATGTTATTTATGAGGAAGACTCATGCTTCAGCGAGTCTGATTTTTCATATCAGACTTAAGAAAATGATTCGAAGAATTCAATGGTTGGTAACAGGTCCCAGGATCGTGACTTGGAGGGACTTGCAGTTACATGTGGAGTGAGAGTGTGCGAGGAGACTAATATAGCAACAACTTCCACATTATCAGATGAGTCATTCATCGAGGTACCTAGCAGCAGTACCTCAGTTGTTAATGTGTGCGGAGATGATAGTACACACAATGCTATTTGTCATGAGGTGAGCGATGCTACTACAACTTCATATCACCGTGCAGATTGTGGGTCAGAGAGCTTGCATGGGACTCATGAATTTCAGAAACATCATTTGGTTGGGCAACTAAAGATGAATGACAGTCAGATTGCCACAACCATTGAGCATTTTGATGTTGCTCGTCAGATGTTAGCTATATTTGGTTGGAGTACTATGTCAGATGACCGCGGTAATAGCAACCTTTCCCTTGCAGAGTTCTATTCACTTCAAGAAGCCATCGGAATAATGAAACAAAACTATTTACAATTATTAGCTGACAGAGACTCTCTTCTCGAGTGGGGTTGCACTTGTTATGATCCGCTAAGGGGGAAGGAAGAGGAGGTAGAGGAGCTCACTCATGAGTTAGGAGTGACTAGATTCTTTGGAGACCACCCAGTTGGCACTTCAGGAGTCACAGTCCCAATTAGAGGAGGTTACCATGGAGTTGAGTCGTGCACAAACTTCACCATCTACAGTTATAGTATAGTTTCCCACAGTGGCAGTTGGTGATGATTTGATATGCACAAGTTGTAGTGAGGATGTGGTTACATCCATTGCCGATACAGGTGCGGTAGTCTCAGCTGGGATTAGTACTCTGGTTGGGAGCAGTAGAGAACCACTCATTGTATCAGGTTCTCTTGAGGTTAGTACTATGTCAGAGGATGCAGATCAGATTATTGATAGCTCTTGTGTGGTAGTGGTGGATTCTCCAGAGAGGTGTGTTGGTAGACAACACTATTCCATCATCTTCACAGGGGACTTGCACAGTGTCATCTAGTTGGGAGTATGGCCCTCATGTTGATTTGTTTCCTTCCCTTGGAAGCAAATCTGTTACTTCAGCTCATGCAGCTAATGGTGATAGACAGCTTGTTGTGTCACAGGATCAGAGTGATCAACTGCTGGTTTTAGAGGATAAGGTGGATTCTTCCTTATTTCGGTTTTACTGCGCCAATACATTTGTTGAGTATCTACTTGAGAGCCCTGAGTTTTAGGAGGGGCCATTTGGAGTCACTGAGGTTACTCTCATCAGAGGTTTACGCGACATTCAGCTTTTGGTGGGAACAATTGTAGACACTCTAGCTACAATGCTTCCACATAGAGATTTTGTGGTTGGGTTTGCAGAGAGGGTGACCGGAGGCCCTGCCCAACCAACTATTTGGGGTCAGAGATTAGAGCCATCTTCAGATTCCCAAGTTGTTAGTAATGATCCATTAATAGAGTTCAGAGCCTTTTACCGTGATTACACAGTAAGGAGTGCTCATCATTTTTCTTTTGATCCACATGTGGAGGACTTGATGATGCATCGGTGTGGATTAGCTCCAGGATTATACCATCCTCTGTGGGATGGATATTTACCATCTTCAGTAGATGGAATCAGTAGTTGCAAGTGGGTGGGGGACTACTTACAGGGTCAGTACATCCATGGCAGTTTAGCGGAAGATGGATATCGCGGTTGTGACACTGGCACCCTTGGGAGTCCTTATTTTCGTAGTACAGTTGGATTTCACACCCATGGGAAATTGGTAGACTGTAGAGGGAGATTTAGTGCAGCAGACGATTCCAGATACTCTTACCTCCTTATGAAGGATGGATGTGAGTTTCGTTTATACCGGGATCTGAGTGGTGAGAGTGTTAGCACTGTAGGTTGGATGGGTCCCATTGGATGGCTTCACCATTGTCAGCATGGTGACGTTGGGATCAGATTAGCGAGGCTGAAGTTTGGGTTTGTTCTTCTTAGCAAGCTTCTCTTCTGGATATGGTATCCAAGTATATTTGGTTGGTCACTCTTCAGTGTGCGATTGGATCCTGTGTGTGCATCGAGATTCCAGCCTGGGCTCACTGGGGAGTATTGCGGTGTGTACAGGGTGTGGGATACTAGTAGTGTTAATTTTGACCCTCTTGTACATGGTTTGCTTCAGATGCACAGTTTCAGTGTGCAGAGTTTGGACATACGGATTGTTGTTCACTCCTGTGCAGTCATGGTTATACTGGTGCTACAATGGTGTTTCAGTGTGGGACAATTATCAGTTTTCTTTTGGTCTTCCAGTGCAGTGGAGTATCATTGTAGTCGTGATTTCTTGAGGACAAGCAATCTTAGGGAGGGTGGACTGTAATGTCCCCATTTTTGCGAGCATCAAAGTTTGAGGGATTAGCTTATTATTTGACACTCATAGGCTACCACAGTGGATTAGAGGATCTAGTTTGGGTATGACAAAGGATTGCAATTAGCAATTGGTAGGCCTTGTTCCGGATTTTTCCTCGTTTGAATCAGATGGGCACACTTACTATTTATAGTAAGTGATCATTTTGGCAAAGTCGGAGTTACTATTTTTAGCGGGGGCACTTGAACAGTGTGGTGGTAGTACGAAGAATGGTTGGCATCAATTGAACTCATTTTCAGGGAGTTACTATTTATAGTAAGTCATTGTGTGGTTTGATACTATTTGTGGCAAGACATTCTGGCATTGGCTCTGTCTGGATATGTTGTGGAGTTGATATTCTGGTGCTTTAAATTTATTAATGATTTGGCAATTATTAATTAACTCTAACTTAATTAATAATAAAACTTTAAAATTATATTCTATAACCAAGTCATTAATGTTTAATTAATGAGCTTATGTTTTGACGCCATTATTAATCGGGGATGTCATTGTTTATATAATTTCAAATATTTGAAATATGGTTGCCTCACATTTCCAAAGTACATTTAAGTTATGCAAGGCATACGATTGAAGCCTCTGGTTCGATAGGGTTGGAGGAATTATAAATAATCTCATGGAAAAAATTGAACCATCCCCATACTTGTGAATTTTTCTTGTCGTTGGAGAAGAGCCTTAGCAAGGGTTTCAAGACAAATTGATCTACAAGAATTGAGAATTCTTGTTCGATCCTGGCACGATGAATCAGTTTATTGCTGGTGAATTGTGCATCCCATGTCAGCTATATTCAGTAGCTGAGATTGCATCAATTAGGGGAAAATCGAATGAAGGGCAGGCTTGTGCTTTGTTGAGGAATGATTGCAGGTTGTGGCATGCCTTTAAAAGCCATTGCACTCCCATTAGCAGGCTGCATGAGACTTATATGTGGCTGTCGTTGACTAAGGAAAACACCCACAGCATGTGATGTTCCCAAATTAGCTGGTTCTGGGAGCCTGAATATGGTCAACTCATCAACACGACCCTCGTGAGTTGACAGGATGTTTTGAGGGTCTCAGTAGTCAGATTTGCTATTTGTCACAAATCTGGACTTACTATTTATAGTAAGTCAGTTTGGGCCAGTTACTATTTCTGGCAGTGCAGTTAAGGGCCATGTTGATCAGTCGTTACAGCAGGAGATGCAGGAATCATCATCAGAATCATATTTGATAATTAATTGTGTTAATTAATAACGATATGTTATTAATTAATAATAAGGCTATATTATTATAATAATAATACTTTATTATTATAATGATTTAGAAGTTGATATTATGAAGAGTGGTTAACTAATGATAGTTTTTGGAAACTATAGCAACCAAGGAATTATAAATACGAGCTCATTTGTGAAGCTGATCATCGAATATATTTTATATAAAATTGGCATTGGGAATTGTTCTTCGTATTCTGAAATTTGTGCCATTGCTGAAGTATAAGGGTCAAATTGGCTTCTGGAAGACTGATTCTTCCAAAGTTAATCTCTGATTGGTTGCTGAAGTATAACCAATCCTTCGTCTTCTGTACTGTCTGCCTGTTACTGGAGGAGGAATTTAATTCTGAGAATCGAATCGAAGTTTTAACTGTGACCTGCATAAGAGGTCGAGTTCTTCACAGCTTTGAGATAAATGCTACGCTGGGCATGCTTGCCTCAGCTACGGCTGGAGTTTTGTATTTGTATCCAGCATTGTGGATAGAAGTTGGGGCCGAGTTCATAAGCATCAGCCCGTGATCACAGCAAGCCGCCTGTTCTGGTTTGGCTCCGGGCGTTAATCCTTCTTGCCACGCGGGAGGAGCTGAGGGTAGCTGCGACTAGTAGCCGCATGGAGTTTGAGGTGGCGTTAGCCACTGCTAGTTAGTATTGCTGCTGCGTGGGGGAAAACGTGGATAAGTTTTCCAGGCTGCAGGTTGGCGTAGAGTGCTGAATTAAACTCTTCGCTGCTCTTTGTTATCTATAAACATCAAATGGTATGTTAAGTTTGTTTCGCACAGTTTTATGGTTTGGTTTTGGCAATTTGAATGGTATTTCCAGAATTTTGAAATAGCGAAAGTTTGTTGTTTATTTGTAACGCCTTATATTTGGAGAAGTTTTTGGTTAAAATAAAACAAGAGAAATTATATACATAATAGTCGCATTCCATTACAATTTAGTGGTAAAGATATCATAAATTCAGAGAAATTTAGAGCTTTGCAGTGAATTGCCTAAAGAGCCAGTCAGGCTCATTACATAGCATATACCAGTAACTTCTAAAGGTTTATGGGCAGCATCAGGAGTATTTGGCGTTACAAATCAACAACATTATTTTTGCAGCACCCAAACATTATTTGGTCATTATCACAGCTATTTGCATACAGATCTACAAACAGCATCAACTGCATATATTTTCTAGGTTCCATATTTAATTTCAACAAAGGGTGATGTAAATGATTTGTTATTGAAAATGTTTCATAGAAATATCATGAAATGTGAATGCTCATTTAATAGTTATTTAACCATTTGAAATTTCATGCACTTGTATATGTTTGCAATTGCAAAACTACCAAGAGCTATTCAAATATAAACCACAATTGCATACACATTTAGAAAGTCAGAATTCAAATATTGCATGACAACTGTTTAACAGAATGTCAAACATCTTAAATTAAGTTTCCAAGACGTAGAACCAGAAGGGTTCCTACAGAGAACCATTGGGGTTCTTACAATGAATGTCTAGTCTCCCGTATTAATCACCAACCTCAACCTCAGCAATGAATTGCAATATTACACAATGAGCCTCCCAAGATTTCTTCTAGTGGAATAACAATGTTCTCTTCTACAAAGATTTCTCTTTGCCTTCAGGAAAAATGAAGGTACTTGGCTCAATGATTTTCGTCTACCTATACACAATTTCCACATACAGTTCCAACGAATGGGTTTACAACAATCGTAGAAATAGTTTCTACACCCAAAATACAACACCAATCTTGTGATTATTCATGCCGTTATTTTTCTCATGGCATCCACTTCTCAACTTCCAGGCTGTTAGGTAATTATCATACCCAGAAGATGCGGAGTTGCCCTTGTACGGGAAGGAGAAATAATACACAACTGCACTTTATATTTCTCCTTTGTTCATTCGATTCATCTTATGAGAGAAATATTAAAATATTACAATCAATATCAAGGGATATATATAAAATTATAGTCTCGCCAAATTAAAATTGGCGTCACCTTATTACTCCACGGCTAGACAAAAATATTATAATCAACTATGCCTAAAACCACTATCTCTCTTCATTTATAGCAGACCACATGGACAATGTAGTCTCTTGAAATGGAAGAGCATTTGAATTTCACGGGAAATATAATGTTTACATGAGATATTAGTTTATCTCTAGTTCGTAATTTCGGAAATACCTTTCATCGCAATACACCAATGAAATATTTGATACAAAAAATAACAAAAGCGGCCTCCTTCACGACGTTAACATTAGGAGTATAATGTATACTCCACAAATATTTCCCAGCGAATATATTATAAAATGGATTTCCTCATATTACCCTTAGCGGCTGTAGTATAGTAGCGCACACGATCTTTTGAATGGTACAATTAATTTGCTAAAATATATCAATAGGTCTCTTCAGAATTATTGAGGCTCCCGACTATTTACTTGCCTCAATACTTAACTTTAGAAAGCCAAAATATTGATCGGGCCCATGCACAAAAAATGTCTATATCGGCAAATTTCAATCAATCCCACAATTTTGCAATATTAAACAAACCACCGCCGCTCAATGCTAACTTGCTCCTTAATTGATTTCTGCCCCAAATTTATCGATCCACGTCTTATAATATTATTGCATTCGTTATTAATTCCACTGTATACCTTTATACTTACTGCAAATTTGTGTTTAGAAAAAAACTCCACCAATTTGGGGTAGATGTAGACTCCGAATTAAATTCTAAAAATGATTTCCTCGATGTTAACTCTTCAGACTGGCAAGATACATTGCTCTGATACCACTGTAATATCCCCTCTAGAAATTTGCCCTGGATTTTTACTAAATGTTCCACAGAATTTATAAAAATATTTACATGCAAATTGATTTCACTTTAGTAAGCATATTACATATAAAATCCGACTAAAATAAGATCTGAAATTAGTTATGAAGATGAATCATTACAACCTTATTTTTCAAACAGATGTGAAACTCCTCTACCACAAATTTCCCTAGCAGTGAACTCTGTTGTGAATCCACCTACAAAGAAGAATTGGGTTTCTGTCCAATCCACCGAGAAATCCTAAAGGTTTCTGTCCTCAACTTTTCAAAATTGAAAGCCAAAGCTTCCCAGAATTCTCCAAGAGAAAACAATAACCAAACATAACCAAGCATACTGAGAATGAGCCTCTCAATGTTCTTAAATAGCACATCCCTGTGACTTTTTATTTTCCCTCTACCTATCTCTTGGAATTCCGTTTCTATCTCTTTATTATCCTCCTTTGAATTAAAATGACTATTGATTTTCACTAAGCTCCATTAACGTCATTTTATTACTTTATTAAATAATTAAATTAAGATGTCATTAAATTTGATATAATTTGACAACTTAAAATTTAATTATTTAATTGACTTCTACTGTCACAAAAAGGGGACATTACATATTTCTTCTTAATACATATTGATATTAAATGAGTAAAGAGGAAATCAAATTGTATTCCCTTTATTTCATCTCCCTATTTCCGTAGTTTGCTGTCTGCATGAGATATTAAATGCTGATTGGGTTATTAAGAGTTGACTTATCCTCAAGACTCTTTTTGGTGTTTGATCCCTTCTTCTATGGTTACCTTTCCCCCCTTATATCTGTATGGGGAAAAAGGGAAAGAAATGACTTTCCCATTAATGGTCGCGACTAGCATTAGTCGCTGTTCTTATGAGCCCCGATATCTCATTTGTATTTGTTATTTAATATGTATTATATTATATATATATATATATATATGATAATATTAAATGTGTATATATATATATAAAACATATGATAATATATAATATTTATATTATAATTATTTGTTTAATTTAAATTTTAATATTATTACTAATTTTTAATGGTTTCTATTTTATTATCATTATTTATTTAATAAAATCTCATTATTTAATTATTTTTTATTATTAAATACTATTCCAAAATGGGGAAATCACATTCCTCGTGCCATTCTTATGTTCTATTGCATCTTGCGAAGCCAATGGGCCAATCAAATCTAATATGTACTCAAACATCTAAATGTCTTTAAAATGACATGTCATTCAAAGTAAGAGCATTGGGTTAATTTTTTAGTGGATCTGAGTAAATAATAGGTCAGCATCGACTGTAACAAGAACAATAGAATGAGTCAACTTTATAGGGTGCAGGAAGCATATTTTATATTTATCAATTTAATAAAGGCAATCAATCTTACTTGAAACTTAGCTCTATTATTTTGTCCAGGACATCTACAGATTATGAAATTATTACTAGTCTGGCATTACTAATAATTAATTGATACTGTAGCATCCATCCATAGTGCTGTAACAGAGTGTTTCATAATAATTCTACCTCATAAGAGCGTATCATGAGTTGAGAACTATTTTTCTGTAGTACACCCCATGCAGCTTTACTTAAATTTGAAGAAGTAAGAAGAAACCAGCTGTGTCACCAAAAAGATGAATTAAATTAGACTTTTAAGTTACAAGAGATATGAAAACATGAATGAAAAACATATTTACATTTTTTATATTGCTTAACACAACATATTAATAACCAAAAAGCAGACAGCTCTTACGCAAGGCATTGTCCATTGTAGCGTGAATATGTTTTTATATGAGGCATAGCACGGCTGGAACATAGACAAAACACAAAATAAGAAAATAACTAAAAGAAGAAGAAACAAGTTAAAACAATATGCAGAAACAAAATCGAAGGAAATGCTCTTTCATGAGTAAAAGTGGAAAAATTGCTATGGCATTATTACTTTTTAAAGAAAATTTAAAATCATAAGAATTACTGAAATTGCAGATAAAGCAGAAAGAAAAACATTATAACTGCCATTTATTGGAACATTATTAGATTTCATACAACTAGATTAGAAGAAAAAGGTACCTTAGTTTTGACGAATGAAATGGATTAGATAGCCATTTATTATGAAAGGGAGTCGGGAATGTTGACAGTTTGAATAGTCCATCCAATTTTAATGTGTCTTTTTGAAGACTTATGTAAGAAATACGGGAATATCATATGATCATAGAGGCCTTTTGGAAGCATAATGCCATAACGTCTCAAACTAAGCTTGTAGGATAGATAGAAGATAATCAATTCCAAATGATTATACACCAATTCCAAATGATTATACACAGTCATTCAGAAAGCTTGTCATCACAATCCCATATAACTTGATAGCATGATATATAAAATTTCATATTTTCCATTGGCACAGATACAAGAGGATGGCCAACAACTCATTAATTTGAAATCATCAATACTCCTGAAAACAGTGGCTAATGAATCTGTTCACATTATCTTCCGTTCTTACTAGGGATACAAAGTGTATGCGGTATATCCTGGGTTCTTCAACATAAGGGGAAGGCCTTAATGCTCAACCACTAAAATTTACAACCTTCATTCCTGACCCTTGGCCTATATTTCTCAAGTACCTTATAAAGCCATTGCTGCCTATACTTTTATCAACAACCAAGTAAGCTTTTGCTCCTGAAGGAAAATTGTTGATAATATCATTATTCTCTAAAAGCTTTTTCATTCTTCACATTCTCAGCACTGATCTTGTATCTCCATCAAGAATGACATGCCAAAAAAGCTTGACAAAACAAGCGGACAGTTTTAGTAAAGGTTCTCCAGAAAATAGCATTTCAAGAAAAGCATACAGAATCAATAAATTTTGCTGCTTCGCCTCCCCACATTCAGAGTCTCCATCAATTGATACATCAAACTTCCCTTTTCTTGAGTTTGCAGATGACAGTCTATCCTCTCAGTTTGTTAATGACAGTCTTCTCCTCCTTGGTAGAATTACAACATAAGCAAAGGAATTATACTAAGTTACCGATGTGCTCCCTGTGGCGCTGGATCTGGATGCGGATGTGTAGGGGAGCGGATTCGGATCCAAGCGCCCAGGATGCGCTTCCGGGGAGCATCCACAGGGCACCCGGAAGCATCCGTGAGCATCCGTGGGCCCAACGTCCATTAATGCAATTTTTTTGACCAAAAATCACTTAAAAGCACATTAAGACATGTGTTTAATGAATATTTTATTATTATTATTTTCTCCTAAACCCTAAAACGGCCCTAAAAGAGGTCATTGATCATTTTTTTTTCGAATTTTGATTTTGTTTGCAGCCTCTTCACAATTGGTCTCCATTTTGGCATTTTGAAGGCAAGCTGATTATTTTCGAAGAGAATCATTAGTGGGGTGAGAAATAGCTTCCACAAAGTAGTTTTAAGCATCTAAGGTAAGCATTTGATCTCATTCTTGAATCCTTTAATGATTTTTTTTGAGATTTTGATGAATGTTTACAAGTTGGGGAAGAATTTTTTAAAGTTTTTTTTAATTTTTTTTTTTAAAGAATTAAAGAAACAAGTTTAGCTATCTATTTTAATATTTTTGTATCATTTTTTGCACTTGTATGCTTGATGTTCATAGTGTTTTTCTAATTTAAATTTATTTAATATCATATTATAGGCTACAAATTAGATTGTATCGTGCAAGAATGGCCACCACCGATAGTCAAAGTTCAGTAGGAGGGCAAGGAGCCGATAGTTTCCAAATTGATGTAGGATCTCCTCTATGGAGACATACCACAAGAATATCACAGGTTTTAGGAGGTGGCTCATATCTTTCAAAGTGTAATTATTGTCAAAGTAACAAAGGCAAACCATTCAATAGCTCATATTCCCGGGTCAAACTTCATTTTATGGGCCCTGCTGGCCAAGGAATGAGAATGTGCAAAGGCAAAGATGGGAAGGAGATGTCTAATGCACAAATAGCTTCATTTATAAAAGAACAAGAAGCTGCTGATAAAGTGGTTAAAAGATCAAAACAAAGTTCTTATCAACCTCCATCCAGAAAGAAAAAAATGCAATTACCCACTGAACCAATTGTATCCTCCAAACATCCATTCTTGCAAGTACATGTACCAAGAGATGAAGAGGAAGAAGTAGAAATTACCACTCGCAAAAGACGTTCATTGGACACCTCATTTAAAATGGAGGCAAGAGAGCTTGCTGATCAAGCCATTGAACATTGCCTCTATGCCAATGGTCTTCCTTTCAACTTGGTGAGATCACCATATTGAAAGGAAATGGTGGTAGCCATCAATAAAGCATCGGCTGATTACACAAGTCCAAGGTATGAAAAGGTGTGTACCACTCCATTGCAAAAAGAGAAGACTTTTGTAGAGAGAGCTATTCAACCAATTAGAAATTCTTGGAAAATTTTGGGTGTTTCTATTGTATCTGATGCATGGAAAGATACAAAAAACTGGCCATTGATTAATGTGATTGCAGTGTCCTCCAAAGGGGCAATGTTTTTGAAGGCAGTTGATTGTGAAGGGGAAAAGAAAGATTCACAGTTAATTTCTATAATGACCCTAACCGGCCATTTTCCAAAAACCTCTCAAATATAACTCAGAAGTTTAAAACATATACTTGCATGCAACGTAATATTGATTCAACAAAAATAACCAGCAATATATTCGAACAACCCGCAAATATATTCCAACAATTTCTCGGAGAGATGATATCGTATTATACAACAACATACAATAACCATGCATTACAAACATACCAATCTGCAATACAGAAATATCAGTAAGATTGAATGATAAAGAACCTGTGAATGCAATGGCGAACTCTGCAGTGAATCCGCACCGGAGACAAATTGGGGCTACATCCAATCCTCCTTTAAGCCAAAAAGGGTTTCCGTCCGCACGGCTGTATTCGAAAGCTGAAAGCTTCCTGGTATCTCCAAGAGATAAATATCATATCAAAAGCTAAGTATATGTCAAATGAGCCTTCGATCCTTCTTTTAAAGCAATGGTTGTGACTCTTCAGTTTCCCCTCTCGGTCTTTTCATATTCTCACTTAAAGTCACTTTTTAAATAAATATAACCATTGGTTATAAAGTGACAAAATAAAATAAAGTGAGGAATCTTCTAGCATTAAAACGGAGGACCAAACGAACTCGGATGGAGACGTGTGATAGCTTGCCGGAAAGCTCTTGGCGAGACGCTCCGAGTCCACTACTGAAATGCCAGGAACACTAAGTTCTTCCTATTTACTATAAATAGTAAGCACCCTGGAAACCCTTTGGAAACTGATCCGATTGGCCTGAAACTGAAAACACCTAGGCCAAACACCCCTCTGATCCTCTGCCAACCTCAGTTAGCCCACCGGACCATAATGAAAAGGCTAACTATAAGGCACGAGATAATGTGCCCAAAAGGGAACATTACAAATCATCCCTTCCCGAAGATTGCTTGCCCTCAAGCAATCAGTATCTGCATGCTGCGATCATAATACCTGGATCCCAAACCAACCTCAGGGAAACTGCTCCACCGACCTGTCGTGTGAAACTGAAACAGATATTATGTCCTGACCTGTGAAGCCATTCACACAGCAACAAAAAAACAACCAGTCTAATGTCAGGATCCCAAATCACTACAGGATCAGTCATGCCAAACTGCCCTGAGTCGCCATCATCTATGAGAAAGTCCTCAACCCAACTGAGAACCTCACGCCAACTGAAATAACTAGCACCTCTACGACCAGATGTAGGGAGAAACCAAACCTCACACCAATCGACTCCGTGGACAAATACCAACCGCAAGTACGTCCCTCCTGGATCCCATAAGCAAAAGGGCCATCCATCTCCCCAGCTGGCTGAAAAATCCTAAGGCCCGATGCCCCTACTGAGTGAATCACTAGAAATGCCCAATTGCCATTACACTGCCCCTTTGATCTGTCGCCTGAACTGGAAACTGTACTGAAGAGGCAAGATATGCAGACTGTCGGACAATGCTTCCATCTGTAAGCGAGGAAGCATACCAAACCACTCACTCACCCCACACCTCTGCAATAATCGGAAAAGAAAGTTCTCCGTAGGTGGGCTGAATGGAAAACCAAATGCATCCCATATAATGTGGCCAACATGCAATGCACTAACCAACTCTAATGGAATTCCTGAATCGACATAAGGATTCCATAGCTGTCTCTCAATACACGGGGTCATACAGTGTATACCATGGTGTGAAGAATTCACACCATCAAGCACAATCATCAGACCAAGCTCAACAACTGAACCCCCCTCGTTACTCCATTTTGGTGACCAAGACTCATCTATAGTAATTGAACCTGGGTCCCAAATCCTGCAATCAATCTCATCCTCGTCATGGGGATAGGAAATATCTGCCTCATCTAGCTCAAAAAGTGGATTCTCAAATATCCAATCATCACTCATCTCAAAGAGTAAGTTATCAATCAACTTGAGTCCTGTATCTTCACTATGCTTCATCCAACCAACATTATGCTGAATCAAAGTTTTAACTTCATAAGAGTGAATATCCTCATGCCTTACCTCAGCTGCTGCTACATAAATAGCTGATTCAAAAGATGATTTATCAACCCTATAGTCATCAACCAAAGGACATGATGCCATAGTGCATGGAGACTCCTTCAAATTCTCAGGTAGTTGATCCATGATTGTGTCCTTTTCAACCTCGTGGTCCCTATGAATACCAATAGCTTCATCCCCACTAAGCTGCCCATATGATTGAATTTTGTCTTTCTTTGCATGCTCCTTTATAGGCTGAAACAAATCTTCCTTCTTCTCTTCCACATAATCCTCAACCGTAGATGCACCTGCTATATTATTTTGCTCGAAATTAGAATAAGTCATACCTTCATGTGGTTGATCAATCACTGTGGTCCTTGAAGATTTCCTGACAGCATACTCATAATCCTTTTTGTTATCACTGAGGCTTGTGTGATTCACACGCATGGATGCATGAAATAATCCTCCTTCTGTATGCTCTTGTAAATCTCTTCTCAAAGATGATGGAGCCTCATGTGAGTCACTCCCCAATGCTATCATTTTGTTCTTGTGAACCGAATTTGCTTGTTTATCAAACTCTCCGTGAAGTTTTCTGCATACCTCCTTTGTATTTCCTTTTCTCTTAAGTTGCTGCTTTGAATTTGTAGAATCCAAACCATCATCATCCTCTTCTAGAATACCTATAAATTGTGCAAAGGGAAGATGGTCACGTATCTTCTTAAGAAGAATGCAATACTTCTGGTGGCTGGTCATAATTGCATCATTTGTTGCTATGACACGATGCCTCTTACTTGCACCTGTAGATGGTGATGAAACCTTAGGGGGTCCAAATTTAATGGAAAGTGTGTCACTTAAATGATGCAATTCACGTTGGAGTTTTTGTTGTGTTTGTTCAAATTCTTTCCATACTTGTTTATTGCTAAACAACCCTGCCATGATGACCTATCCTGCTGTCCAACTAAGAACCAATTCCAATTTTGATAACCTTGGCCAAATTTGTTTAATGCTGCCCTGTTTGTACCAATTTTTTCCCAAACTGAATCTTCACCAAAACTGACGCACTGTAATAAGCTACTCTCCTTTAATTGAATTTAGTAACCCAGCTGTAATCTCTCTGGTAATGCTGACCAATGAATGCAAATTCCAACCTAAATTTCATGAATAATATACATATCAAATCCAGTTTCATTAGATGATGCACAACTTCGGCAATCTGAAAACTCCTGTAGCTTATCTAGTTTCAAATAAGTTTGAGTGTTTCTTCGTCCTGTTCAATTTCTTGGTATAGGAGCCAGTGCATAACATATATACTAACTGGTCTTTAAAGACTGGGTATATTTTAATGAAGATTCTCAGCCCATGAAGAAATGTTGCACATAAAGAAATTCATTGGCAAATGCGTATTTTAAAATAACAATAACCAGTAACAACCATATTCATAAATGGAAACTTGCAGATTCAGTCCAAACTGCCCGTTGCATACACAGGAATTGATAATGATTCAAAAGCAAACTTGTGCACCTGTTATGATGCCACCCAATGATATTGACTGAATGTTTCTTGGCGCCTTGACTAGGTGTGACTGATTTGAATACTTATAAGACTCTCAAATAGTTCAAGATTGTCATACCATTGTAATGATCTGAAGTAAGTACCGAATAAACCAGCAGTTGTTTTATTGGAAAGTTTATCAAATATCCAGTTTCAAGGCCTGCAGGTGATTACACAGTAAATCTCAGCATTTTGGGGCTGTTGTACCTGTATCTGTATCTCCTCCTCACGTGAGTTCCAGAATTAGTTTGTGGTGTTTCACTTGCTTCACGCGAGTATCCTCCTTATACCGTATGAGTTCCA
Organism: Thuja plicata; assembly: GCA_018584345.1. Lineage (NCBI taxonomy): Eukaryota > Viridiplantae > Streptophyta > Pinopsida > Cupressales > Cupressaceae > Thuja > Thuja plicata. The sequence goes on from MU226021.1 coordinate 226,071, forward strand.
CATTCGTGTTACTGCACTGCCGTAGCAATTCCCATCCACATTAATGCTCCTACTGATTTCTCCCCACAGCTGTCTGAGACCTTTAATCGTTTGGCTACTAAACTGGAATGGACTTAAGTTTATAATGAAAGTGTATGCGCCTTTTCTAAGTTCAATTCTTCAGCATAAGAGTGTAATGAAGGAATACCAATAGTAATCGATCTCTAATACAGAACAAGAATTTGAAATATAAAGGTATTGCAGACATTTAAATCACGGTAAGATATTATTTCTTGATACTGGGAATAACAACATGTTTCTTTTCATACTACAATGCAAGCTCCCCAACTAATACAGTCTCTTTTGTAACAAATGCTGAAGTTTAGAACGATGGGAACTGAATATCTAGAAACCTTCAATACAATCCTACTTCATGAGCCCAGGCGTTAGGAGTAGACTGATCTTCTATTTGCAAATACAAGCCACAGCTGCCCAGGAAGAACATCATTCACAAGACTCTGCGGCTAAGGTCTGGAAAGTCTCACGCCCCCCGTCTGCTATTTAAGAATTCGGTTTCTACTTATTCAAAAGAACTCCCGAATATTGCAGGACAACAAGCCGTTTAAATTCCCAGTCCAATTCGAGCCAATAGAAGGCTACAATTTTTTCAGTATTTTGCGTCAACTATAACGAGCTTTAGAAATTATTTACGGCAATCAAAAATATTGATGTTGGTTATAAGGAACATTTGTCATGGGCTCCATATATCTTCTCCCGATTATCTGTTTTGATATCGCCAGACAACTATAGTCTCCGCTATAGTTTGTAATCTTTATCACCCGAAAACTCCACCACTTATGAGAACAATATTTTCATAAACAAAGTTCGGTCTATTTGAAAGTTCAATATTACAAGAATAGCTCGATAAATATATGTATGCGCAGCCAAATATTAATTTTCATAAAGCCACCGCTTGCAAATATAACTTATTTGTATGACTCGATGAATGAATGTATGCGCAGCCAAATATTAATTTTCACGGCCCACCGCTTCTCCAGAAATATATTTTCAGTTAAAAAGCCTGCTTAAAATAAATAAATAAGCTCCAATAGAATAGACTCAATCCCCGCAAAATCCACACGCCAATATTTTCAATGCATAATCGGGATTAATATTTGAAAGCAACCTGAAAGCTCTCATTTCACCAAAATATATCGGCCAATACAAAAATATGACTTTAATATCGCGGCAATCTTTTCAAGTCTTTCATCATCGGAACCCATGAACCAATATATGAAATAGACTTAGTAATATAACGCACCACAACGATTTGTATTTTTTTTTTTTCAAACTTGAACTGTCTCATTAAAACCTCACAGACTGGAATTTATCTCTAATAATAAAAACTCGGATAACCTTTCTACAAATTTGTTTCTGAATAAACTTCACAGGCTGGCAAATATCTTTTTTTTTTCTAATAAACCTTTCGGAAAAATTGTTTCTGAATAAACTCCACAGGCTTGCAGGAAAACCAGCTCTGATACCACTGTAATAACCCTAACCGGCCATTTTCCAAAAACCTCTCAAATATAACTCAGAAGTTTAAAACACATACTTGCATACAACGTAATATTGATTCAACAAAAATAACCAGCAATATATTCGAACAACCCGCAAATATATTCCAACAATTTCTCAGAGATGATATCGTATTATACAACAACAATACAATAACCATGCATTACAAACATACCAATCTGCAATACAGAAATAACGGTAAGACTGAATGATAAAGAACCTGCGAATGCAATGGCGAACTCTACAGTGAATCCGCACCGGAGATGAACTGGGGCTACGTCCAATCCTCCTCTAAGCCAAAAAGGGTTTCCGTCCTCACGGCTGTATTCGAAAGCTGAAAGCTTCCTGGTACCTCCAAGAGATAAATATCATATCAAAAACTAAGCATATGTCAAATGAGCCTTCGATCCTTCTTTTAAAGCAATGGCTGTGACTCTTCAGTTTCCCCTCTCTGTCTTTTCATATTCTCACTTAAAGTCACTTTTTAAATAAATATAACCATTGGTTATAAAGTGACAAAATAAAATAAAGTGAGGAATCTTCTGGCATTAAAACGGAGGACCAAACGAACTCGGATGGAGATGTGTGATAGCTTGCCGAAAAGCTCTCGGCGAGACGCTCCAAGTCCACTACTCAAATGCCAGGGACACTGAGTTCTTCCTACTTACTATAAATAGTAAGCACCCTGGAAACCCTATGGAAACTAATCCGATTGGCCTGAAACTGAAAACACCTAGGCCAAACACCCCTCTGATCCTATGCCAAACCTTGGTTAGCCCACCGGACCATGATGAAAAGGCTAACTATAAGGCACGAGATAATGTGCCCAAAAGGGGACATTACAATTTCCAAAATTCTCATTGCGGCGATAGAGATGGTGGGTAGTGCGAATGTGGTCTAGGTGATTACAGACAATGTCAAAAATTGTAGGGGTGCAGGTGCTTTCGTTGAGGGTCGGTGCTTTCGTTGAGGGTCATACAACAAATTGGCACTCAAATAGATTGGGTGAAGAAAATATACCAAGAGGGGGAGGAGATACAGATGTTTGTAACGAACCATCACATGTCACAATCGATATTCAGATCATTCTCCAATTTGGAGTTGTTGAAGGTAAATACTAAATTGTAATTACTAAATTTAATTTATTTATTTTAATTTCAATTTGAATAAATTTTAT
>MU226021.1:236536-257060 GCA_018584345.1 Thuja plicata
TGTATCCCATTTAATGTACTTCATCATATTATTAATTATTGGGCATAGATTTTAGGATTCCATTTTTTAGAGTTTTATCACTTTATAGGACTCTAAATTTTGCCAAAAATTGAGAACTCCAACAGACACAAACAGCATCCATTTATAGTATTGAAAACAACAAATTCTAATATCACATCAATTTTATCATTCATTATTAAACTTAAAAAAACTACATCTAGATATCCTTATGCATCACATATAATTTTAAATTTAATATTAATTAATTATTTATCGCTCACAAATAAAAACAAGTAATCAAAATTAATCTATAATAAATTATATACCTTGTAATAAATTTATATATCATAGTTTAATAAAGGTATATAATTTATTATAAATTAATTTCAATTAATTGTTTTTATTTGTGAGAGTGATAAATAAATAATTAATATTAAATAAAAAATTATATCAAAATTAATTTATAATAAATTATAAATTTATATACCTTATAATAAATTTATATATAAAATCCTCTAAATATGTGAAAAAATGCAAAAAAATATGAATGGCTCTACACCCGCGAAAAACGAAGCCCTAGGCTATAATGGCGATCAATACTATCAATTCACTTTGCTCCAATCATAAAAATCGTTCTTCATATACCCTCCTTCCTCTACTCATGGAATAAATGTTGCTTTGAACAATTACGGGAAGGAGTGGTGGCAGATAAACCCTAGAACCAAATCGGATAGAGGGTAGACTACTTGTGACAATATCGAATGGCAGGTTGTGATGAGTCGGAAGGCTAAGAGAGCCTTGACCAATCAGGATAAGGTTGATGCATATAATAATAGATGGATAGGCAATAGCCATGGTAATCAGATATGGGCAATCCCCATTACATCTAAAATCCCAAGATTCGCCTCTGGGGCAAATTGAATTTCATTAGGTAAAAGGCAGAATCCATCAACACCTCCACAACCGAGTTTCTCAAGGTTCGGCCTTTCGGCTCCCACTCGCAATCTGCACTTCAAAAATCTCTGCCCTCGAAGGACATTAATGTGGGTCATTGGCGAAGAGATTTCCCATCCTTGGGAAATGACACATCCCAGTAGACGGAAACATCATCCCTAAGGAATAATTTCGTCCAGAACCAAGCGGTGGGAAAATTTAAAATTTTGTTGTAGGCCCTAACGAGCGAGATAAATCCAGACGTACGCTCGGAAAGCAAGGGATGTGTAACAACAGAATAAGTATGCCCCTTCTCAACCTCAGCAAATCAAACCTGGGAATAGCAAATCTACAGACGACAAGGATAGAACCACTGTTGTTGAAATAAAAAATAAATTTACAAAAGGCATGTGGAATCATTGCAAAAGACATGGTGTCTTTGTGAAATGGTGTGGAGAGAGACTTCCAGTTGAGAGCATTACTAACTGGTGGACAGGGGTGTATGCGGACCAGGTAAGTATCACTATCCTTCCAAAAAAAAATTTGTTCATTGATTGTAAAGATGAAACCCTAAAAGCAGAACTCCTATATGGTGATTATGTTTTCTATAAGGGTTACAATTTTAAATTCTAGATTGGCAACCAAAATTTGAGCCTAGCAAACTTCAACCTAAAAGGGTTTCGAAATGGATTAATTTACAGAATCTACTAGTAGAATTAATACATAGTATAATACTTATTAAAATTGGAAATCTACAAGGGGGTTTCATAGCATTAGAAGAAAATTATTTATTTTCATCCAATGTAAAATTTTTGATTGATTCAGACATCAATACGGTGCTTCTAGAGTCATTGGAATTGATTACAGATAATGAAACATATGTGGTCAGACCTAGCATCTATCATGGTCCTATTCATGATATGGTCCTTACCAAAATGTTAAACAAGCCACATAACAAGGAAAATGTTAATAAGGATAGCACAAAGGTCCAAAAAGTCGAGGGTAACAATAGAACAAAACATGTAAATGGAATTAACATCAAGCTTAGTGAGGACAATGGAGGTTTTATTTTTGAAAGTCAAAATGTGAAATCATTATTAGGTAAATCTGCTCAGTATGAAAATATTAAGGATCTGTTGAAGATCAATTCAACTCTTAAAGACCACCCAGAATTGGAAGCAATGGGTGTTGAGGAGGGGGAAATAATGGAGGCTGGAATTATGGTTGCCCCCGCAATGCTAAATCTCAGTCCTTTGGAAGAAGAGTGTTAGGGAGGTTGGACGAATCAATCACTGATTCATGCTCCTAGTCTTCACAAGAAACTTGTAGGGTGTCTTCACCACACTCCTTGGCACCTATAGGACCCTTAACCAATGTTGATCCCCTGGTTACTCTAGCCAACCCAACTAACAAGAAAGATCCAATCAACCAAGTCTACACTTGGTACATTCTAGCTTCACAAACTCTTCCCTTTACACAAACTTAAAGGCTTGCAACCTCCATATGCATAAGTTAATCTTACAGAGGTGTGGAGGTGTCTTGAACCATGTTAATTCACTCAACTAGGGGTGTTAGGAGTCCCACCTAGTTCAACCATATAGTCGATTTCTTCAATCTTTCACAAAACAGGCCTAATAGGCTAGTAGCCCTATTAGGTCTCCTACTTCAAGAAAATAGGGATTTTCTCCCAACCCTTCCAAAGGAACCCTACAACTTTTCTTGGGATTCTTGGAACAGTTACCAACCCCTCAAGGATTTTTGGGATCTTGGGGTCACCACCTTCCGTGCAGTACCCTAACTCAAAATGACTGATTTTAGGGGTTTTTAAGGTCTTCACTGGCTCCTGAACAAGATGGAATGAATTAGACCATCAATTGGATTGGTACGACCCTCTCCTTCTTACCAATACTTGACAAGACTCCTAACTTCAATCTCCAAAAGGAAATTTCGCTCTAGCTATCCACCTCTGCAAGTTGTGCTCTCTGCAACTTGGTCTTCCCTAGCCGGGCTCACCACTGGCTCACCTACGACAAGACATTAAAATTCATTCTTCTGCATTTGAGGGCCCAAGCTCTTGCACAATATATGTACATGGAGTCTACTCACTGTTCCCAAGGGGCCGTACAGAATGGACGGTGAGAAAGTGAGTTAGAACTCCATCTTTGCATACTGTCTGGATTGAACCAGTAACAGTGCCAAACCAAACTTATTTACAGAAAGAACACAAAACAAAGCAAAACACCTATCTAATGGCACAGAGAATTAAGAAAACACCTACTCTAAGCCATGCACGAGTTACAATGCAAGCTTTAATCCATTAACTACCTACTGTCATGAAAATAATTGAAAATTGCACACAAAACAACACCAAATCTTGATTTCTCCAAATCATTGTCCATACAAAGGGTGTCCAACCTTGCATCTTGGTCAATCCATGTCTTATGTAGCGTGGTTAGATAGTTAGTTCCCTCTTATGGCTCTTTGTCATCGAGTTGTCAAAACTTGACAATGTTGTCTGAGCAACATTTCAAATTTGCAAACTTTACAACTTTTGACAATTTCTTGCAAAATCAACTAAATGAGTTTCAATGCTCACCAAACCTTACCAAAAACACTAACCATGGTTGAAACAAGGTTCTAAACCATTCTAGACCCTAATGACATCATGCTGACATCATCATCCCACTTGTGCAAATTAGGAGGCTTTACAACTTTCTAGCCCCTAATTGCAACTTACAAAAAGGTCCTAAGATTCTATAGACCAAACCCTATTGTACTCTCTACTATGGTCAACATGTCCTTAAGGAAAACATTCCAAAATGCCTTAAAGGCTCACACACAACAAAATGTAACTTGGATTGTCTAAGAAACTCATTGGTGCTCCTGCACCAAAGAGCCAGATATCGGAATGGAAGCCCCAAAAGATGAGGACACTAATCGCAAAAGATGAGGACATAGATGTATCCAATGATGAGCCAGACGCAATCGCAGTGGCTCACACCCCCAAAGATAATAGGACTAAATCACAAACAGAGAAGGTGGATAACATTTCCCTCCCAGAGTGTGAATATGACAAAAATATTAATTTAGAGTTAGGTATTGAGTATCTATGTAATGAAGTATTAGATGATCTCCTTGAAAGGATTGCAGAAGATTTCCTTGATGCGGAGGAAATTAATATGGAGAAACAAATCCTAGCAACCAAAAGTATGGAATTGGATGAGAAGGTAAAGAACCAAGAAACTTTGGAGCAAGAAATTGTGGAGTTGGGTAGAAAGGAATTGGATCCGACTGATACAACCCTAGGAATCGCGCAATATGATTTATGCAGGGATACCTCTGATTATGCAAAAACTAACAAGAAAAGGGGTAGGAAGTCCTTCTCAGAACTAAGGGCAAAGGACGGGTCTGCAGAAAATCAGACTAAGATCACAACTCTATTTAATACTAGGAAGGGGAAGTGCCTTCCCATGTGGCCATGAAAATCAATATTTGGAATGTTAGGGGCTTGAATGCCCCTAACAAGCAGCGAATTGTGAAACGTTGCATCTCTACAACAAAAGCTGAAATCGTAATGTTACAAGAAACAAAACAAAGTTAGGAAGATATTGCAAGTTTTAGTAAGAAATTAGGTATATGGGATATTGAGGGAACCCTGGCTAATGGGGCCTCAGGCAGCCTAGCAATAGTTTGGGACCCGAGAGTAGTCACCTTCACCAAATTCAAGAGCCGCCAAAATTGGATGAGTGGTCTAGTTAAAAGCATAAGAAGTAGCCTTCAATTCTTACTGATTAATGTTTATGGGCCGATACAAAATAGGGACAAAAATGTAGTTTGGACAGAAATAGAACGCTACCTTGAAAACACATTCAATCAGATATGTATCATTGGAGGAGACTTCAATGTGATCCTTGACCCAAAAGAAAAATGGGGGGGGGGGGGGGGGGGAATAACCAAAGAAGCCCAATCAACAATTGACTACAAAAATTGGGTGCATAGAAATAACTTACTAGAAATTACAACAGAAAATGGAGCTTTCACATGGAATAATAGGAGGCGGGGCTTTAGCTATATAGTAGAGAAACTAGACAGATTATTCCTCAAAGGAAGGTGGGCAGACCTCCCCTTAACTTTCTCTGTTGATATTCTCCCACAATCTGGTTCGGATCATTTCCCTGTTCTACTAAACATCACTAAAGATACAGGCCCTAAGAGATGCTCATTTAAGTTTGAGAAAATGTGGCTGAAAGATGAAAACCTTATGAATATGATGGAAGATTGGTGGAGGAATGCGGAGGTCTCGGGATCTAATAAGTTATATTGTCTAGTTACTAACATGAAGATAATAAAAAATAACTTGTTACAATGGAATAAGAACCACTTTGGCAATATCTTTGAAAAAAAGATAAGAATAGAAGAGTTAGGTGTAAACAACGAAGTAATTAGCAAAGGAATGGACGTAGATCTGTATCTGAAAGAGAAGAAACTCATGACTGATTATGAAGATATCAAAGCAAAGGAAGAGATCTTTTGGCGTGTAATGACACGAACCGGGTCTTTCCCTCCTTTTCACAAATGTTTCTCATACAGATTTAAACAAATACAATCATGCTGATAGAACATTGATTCATAACAAATACCCAGCAAAATCTCCCAATAATACCCTCAGCAAATATTATTGCATTCTACAACAACAATACACTAATAATGGGATTTCCACAATCCAAAATCTGAACTACAATATTCAGCAGTAAAATCAAATGACAAGAACCTGGAAATGCTATGGCGAACTCTGCAGTGAATCTGCACCGGAGACGAACTGGGGCTACGTCCAATCCACCTCTAAGCCAAAAGGGTTTCCGTCCTCACGGCAGTATTTGAAAGATGAAGCTTTCTGATATCTCCAAGAGATAAATACAATATCAAAAACTAAGCATATCTCAAATGAGCCTTCAATCCTTCTTTTAAAGCAATGGTTGTGACTCTTCGGTTTCCCCTCTCTGTCTTTTCATATTCTCACTTAAAGTCACTTTTTAAATAAAAATAACCGTTGGTTATAAAGTGACATAATAAAATAAAGTGAGGACTCTTTTGGCATTAAAACGGAGGACCAAACGAACTCGGATGGAGACGTGTGATAGCTTGCCGGAAAGCTCTCGGCGAGATGCTCCGAGTCCACTACTGAAATGCTAGGAACACTAAGTTCTTCCTACTTACTATAAATAGTAAGCACCCTGAAAACCCTGTGGAAACTGATCCGATTGGCCTGAAACTGAAAACACCTAGGCCAAATATCCCTTTGATTACTAGCCAAGCCTCGGTTAGCCCACCAGACCATGATGAAAGGCTAACTATAAGGCACGAAATAATGTGCCCCAAAAAGGGGACATTACAAATCATCGCTTCCCGGAGATTGCTTGCCCTCAAGCAATCAGTATCTGCATGCTGCAATCATAATACCTGGATCCCAAACCAACCTCAAGGAAGCTGCTCCACCAACCTGTCGTGTGAAACTGAAACAGATGTTATGCCCTGACCTGTGAAGCCATTCACATAGCAACAAAACAACAACCAGTCTAATGTCAACGTCCCAAATCACTGCAGGATCCATCATACCAAACTGCCTTGTGTCGCCATCATCTGCGAGAGTCCTCAACCCAACTGAGAACCTCACTCCAACTGAGAGCACTGGCACTGCTACCGTCAAATGCAGGGAGAAACCAAACCTCACACCAATCGACTCCCTGAATAAATACTAACTGCAAGTACGTCTCTCCTGGATCCCATAAGCAAAAGAGCCATCCATCTGCCTAGCTGGCTGAAATATCCTGATGTCCGATGCTCCTACTGAGTGGATCACCAAAAATGTCCAACTGCCATAACACCCTCCCTCTGATCTGTCGCCCGAACTGGAAACTGTACTGAAGTGGCAAGATATGCAGACTGTCGGACAAGGCTTCCATCTGCAAGCAAGGAAGCATACCAAACCAATCACTCACCCCACACCTCTACAATAATCGGGAAAGGAAGTTCTCCGTAGGTGGGCTGAATGAAAAACCCAATGCATCCCATATAATGTGGCCAGCATGCGATGCAGTAACCAACTCTGCTGGAAATCCTGAATTAGCATAAGGATTCCATAACTGTCTCTCAATACCTGCAGTCATACAGTGTACACCTTGGTGTGAAAAATTCACCCCAACAAGCATAATCATCATACCAAGCTCAATAACCTCGTACTGAATAAGCTCTACTCGAACATCATCATCATGCCTAAAATATGTGGTGATAGAATTACCATAAGCACTAGATGAATCAGTATGATCATGTAGAGAAGTCGCGGCTGTGTGGAAAGAGGAATGATCCACAGGATGCTCGCTAACATGAGACATCTCACCATCAACACGAGGTAGTGCAAGGAACGGCATATCACCCATCATACCACAAGACATAACTGCCCATCCTGGACTGCGGGTGTAAAACCCACACTGCTCAGCAACTAAGCTCATCCCGCTACTCCGACATGGTGACCAAGATTCACCTCTAATAGCTGACCCTGGGTCCCAAATTCTGTAATCAACCTGAACTACGTCATGGGGATAGAAAATACCTTCCTCATCTAGCTCAAAGAAAGGATTATCAAATATCAAGTCAGCATCCATCTCAAACAAGAAATTGTCGATCACCTGAAAGTTATCTAACTAATAAGGAAACTCTGGATGATCCAAAGCTCTTTTGGGACAACTATCCAAGTCATAGGTCTGTTGTATGCTATCGAGTTCCTGTATCACCTCCTGAAAGAATTCGGACCTTTCCTTGTCGTTCTGTTCCCTGTGCTGACTAGTGGCAACAATTTGATTTCTTGCTTCCTTAAGAGAAAGACGTGTGTGCTCCAATGTTTCCTGAGCAATATTAAGCTCTCTGTTGAGCTTATTAGCCTCATCATCCTTTTTCCACAACTGCTCAGCATAATTTTCTGCAACCTGTAACAGATAGTCGCGATCCGACAATAAACATAGATATTCTGATTTCCAAACCTCAAATGTTGTTTTGATCTCCTATAAATCAGCAACATAGGATCCAATCCTTATATCACCTTGTCCTATCTCTTTCTGAGCTTTCCTGTAAAGATCCTCAATAATCTGGTGAGTGCTATCATGGTGAACAAGAGCTGTCGTAATAGCATCGTTACTGACTTTCAGCTAACTCTGCAAGGCATGCTTCTTATCGTTATCATTTTGAAATGCACTCTCAGGTTGTTCATCCAATTCATCATTATGCATACGTGATGCGTTGCTATAGAAATCACATAATTCCTCATATTTTGTACCCTGCATATTTGCTACCTCTTCTTTAGTCTCTCCTTCATGCATTGATTCAATATTTGTTTTACGATCTCCTGCTTCAATGACAGCCTCATAAGGGTTTTCTTCAATAACTGATTTAGTTTTTTGTTCACTTATGGGTTGATTAGTGATAGCTGGAAACTCTTCATGTAAATTTTTGCACCTATCTTGTGCAAGTAGATCCCAAGCCAAATCCTGCCACTGCTTCTTTGTCATTAAAGCCTTGTGCTGTAGCTTTGGATGAAAGTCCATGAAACTAGAGAAGGTTAAATCTCTCAGAACTTGTGGAGGAAGCGTGTTATATTCCTCATACATGCCGAGTATTTCTGTCCTTTCATCAAGCTGTGAAATCTGGGTTAACTGTTGTTGTACCCTAGCAAGATCCTTCAAGACTTTTTCCCAACTCTACGTCTTCACCATAGCTAGAAAACTACTAGACTCTGCAAGTGAATGTCCAACCTTACACTGCTCAAAATCTTCAGATTAACTTATAGTTGTGGCGTAAATCCATTTCCTCTAATGGTGAAAAGTAGTTTCTGTTCCAATAATATGAACAGGTATTCCGCCCTGTAACCGACTCTGAGATCCCAAATACTGTTGTTACTATTAGGCTGTAAGCGAATATTGCCTCCAAGTAATGATCTGAAGTACCTGAATGTTATACTGAACTGACTGCATACAACTTAAATTCCCAGCATACAGTTCTTTCTAGTTGTTACAAAATTAAAGTTATCTTATCCTTGATTCTAAATCCTCAAAGGTAATGAACACTAGATGTAAAAAGACAATGCAAAGATGAGGAATATACATCCAACGTTCCAGTAATTTCAATGTAAATACATATAACATGCTAATCGATGATCTCTAATTTCATATATTCACCAGACCACTCTCTGACCTTGCAATATAGAGATGAATCACATACTCGTATGGTGAGGCAATGGACTGGAAGGTAAGGGCACTGTCGTGTTTAACTGCCAAAGCTAACTGCTAAAGACCTGTGCGTTGTATGCTCACATGTGCCTAGCTCTATGTCCCAGTATACAGCACGACTATCCTTCCCAACTCGGCTTGCTCTCCTTATAGCGTCACCTCTTGAGTAGTGAGCTCACGTTTCCACAGATAGGAAATGCACTGTGTGACACTACTGCTATTTCTTTCTCCTTCCGTGTTAGTAACCAAGTGTTTTCCAGCAACTCTGGACTCCTATCACAGTTCGTTGTCTGCAAGCTTGTAATGATCCTGAGGTGTATTTGTAACAATATTAATGATGATTATCACCTAGTGTTGCCGTTTAATAGTTTTAGATTTAAGATTACCAATTGTTTCCATTTCTGATCTTATTTTATCTGATTATTTGTAAGTCCCTTAATTTCACTAAATTGGCTCCTTTTGTATATCCGCTTCACTGCTCAAATCTAGAACCAATGCAACTTTTTTGAATCAAACAAAAATCAGGGCTATTCAATTCGAATCTTTCATTCAGTATGGCAAAGACATTTTTATTATTGCCCATCAGAACAATACTTTAATCATCCATCTGCTCATACAAAAATATGTTCAACTTAATAGAACTGCACAGAGGGTGTGATTATGATGTCTATGCACCTGAAATGGTTGTTCGTTCGGCACCCATAATATGAAAGTGTTGTTTATGCTCTGAACTGTAGATACCAGCGATGGAGATCTACTTCATAATTGAAAATCCCAGATAAGATCAATTCTACTCTTCACCAATGCTTCTACCAATCATTGCCTGTCCTATGAATAACGATGCCCTGGACCACTTAAGTTTGTATCTATCTTCAATCCACCGTTTTAATCAGATTTCAAAACCTTACATGGCAATAACATTGGCAGAGATGTATATTTTTAGCATACTGTGCTCGGTCATTACACTTCTCCCTTATATTATACGCCCAGACAAACGGCTTGCACTACTATAGTGTCTTCATATTTATCTCTCTGGAATTGACGGCAATGTATTGTTTCTCTTACACGGCAATGTATTGCGTTGTAGATTACGACAATTAAATCTTCATCGCCAACATTATTACACTGCATAGCGATACTTGTGTCTGTCCAGGAAATTCACGGAATATATATATATGGCATTTCTAATGTTTGCCGATAAAATATTTGCATACCAAATAATAGCTTCAGCGCCAATAGTTCATATTTATAAATGTTGATGCATAGAAATATCATTCCCAATTGTAAATCGGGGGCCCACCTGAATTAATATAAAATGACTTCAATCGCATCAATATTCCGTTTATTTGCCTAATACATTTATTTTCACCGGCCAATACAAGTCTTCAGCCAATAATATTATTCACGCCACTTCCAGTGAGAACATTAAACGGAATAATATAACTTAGGATATGTAATGACCCGCATTCAATCAGAATATAATATTCAATACGAAATACCTTCTAATATAATGAAATAATAAGCTCCCCCACTTAATACAATCACTCACATTAAAGTATCCATCCAAATATTTCCACGACAACCACCAATTATATTCACTAAACGATAAAACTTCAGGAAATTTATTAGCGGCAATGTTCTGTCAGGCACCTTCAAAAATAACGGATATTAAAACCCTTGAATGTTTGGTCGTCTTCCGCAGCTATGCAAAATAATATTTGATTCCAGAATTAACCAATCAAATAATCTTACAATTTTTCCTTCGATGGAGACTCAAAACTTAATACTTGTCTGCAAATTTATCCTCTGATAAAACTCTGATAAACCCTTTTGAATAAAATCCACAGGCTGGCAGGAAAACAAGCTCTGATACCACTGTAATGACCCGAACCAGGTCTTTCCCTCGTTTTCACAAATGTTTCTCATACAGATTTAAACAAATACAATCATGCAGATAGAACATTGATTCATAACAAATACCCAGCAAAATGTCCCAATAATACCCTCAGCAAATATTATTGCATTCTACAACAGCAATACAATAATAATGGGATTTCCACAATCCAAAATCTGAACTACAATATTCAACAATAAAATCAAATGACAAGAAGAACCTGGAAATGCAATGGCGAACTCTGCAGTGAATCTGCACCGGAGACGAACTGGGGCTACGTCCAATCCACCCCTCTAAGCCAAAAGGGTTTCCGTCCTCACGGCTATATTTGAAAGTTGAAGCTTCCTGATATCTCCAAGAGATAAATACAATATCAAAAACTAAGCATATCTCAAATGAGCCTTCAATCCTTCTATTAAAGCAATGGCTGTGACTCTTCAGTTTCCCCTCTCTGTCTTTTCATATTCTCACTTAAAGTCACTTTTTAAATAAATATAACCGTTGGTTATAAAGTGACATAATAAAATAAAGTGAGGACTCTTCTGACATTAAAACGGAGGACCAAACGAACTCGGATGGAGACGTGTGATAGCTTGTTGGAAAGCTCTCGACGAGATGCTCTGAGTCCACTACTGAAATGCCAGGAACACTAAGTTCTAACTACTTACTATAAATAATAAGCACCCTAGAAACCCTGTGGAAACTGATCCGATTGGCCTGAAACTAAAAACACCTAGGCCAAATATCCCTCTGATTACTAGCCAAGCCTCGGTTAGCCCACCGGACCATGATGAAAGGCTAACTATAAGGCACGAAATAATGTGCCCCAAAAAGGGGACATTACATGGCGCCAAAAGTCCAGGGAAACATGGTTGGAGGTCGGGGATAAAAATACAAAAAAAATCATAACACGAAATACCGTAGATACATCAATAGGATAACCAAGATCAAAACTAGTAATGGCTCCATTATTGAAGATCCTCAGCAGATTGCAGCTGAAGCAGCGAAGTATTGTGAAGGTATATTAAACAATTTGGAAGGTTCCAATATAGAGTACCAGAGGAACATTTTATCAAATATACCCAAAATCATTTCAACTGAATAGAATAGAGCACTTACAGGAAAATTCATGAAAACAAAGGTAGAGGCAGCTATAATGCAAATGCATCTAGACAAAGCCTAGGGCCAGGACTGTTCCCCGGCTTTCTTCTTCCAAAAATGTTGGCACTGTATAGGGGACGAGATGGTAGAAGCTCTTGAGGGGACTAAAAACTCTGGAAATCTACTTAAAGAAATAAACAATACCTATCTCACTCTTATCCCAAAGAAAGAGAAAGTTGAGTGCTATGATGACTTCAGACCTATCTCGCTATGCAACACTCTATAAAATCCTCAAAAAGACTTTAGCCAATCGAATTCAAAAACTTCTTCCTAAAATAATTAGTGAAGAGCAAACAGGATTTGTCCCAAGGAGATCTATATACGATGGAGTAATAATTGCACAGGAAGCAAATCACTCAGTACAACAAAATGATAACCCGACTATGTTAATTAAGTTGGATATTAGGAAAGCCTATGATAAAGTGGACTAGCGTTTATTATGCAAATCTCTAGAATCTTTTGGCTTTACAAGAAGATGGATCAACCTAATCTTCGAATGTATTTCAACTCCAAGGATCTCAGTCTTGGTAAATGGCACACCAGAAGGTTTTTTCAGCATCTCAAGAGGATTAAGACAAGGAGATCCCATCTCCCCCTTTCTATTTATCATTATGGTTGAGACATTAGGTAGAAGAATTACAAAAGCCAGGGAGAATGGACGCTTATCTGGTGTTAAGATAACTAGAAATGTTGATCCTATAACTCATCAGCAGTTTGTTGATGACACAATGCTCTACGATGAAGGAAGGAAACATGAAGCGCTACAAATAAAGAATATTCTTAATGCTTACACCCGGGCTTCAGGACAGGAAGTTAATGATGAGAAATCAGAATTTTTTTTCTTTAACACAAATCGGAACACTGAGATTCAAATCAACAGTATCCTGAACTTTAAGAAAGGAAACCTGCCCTATAAGTACTTACGTCTCCCTTTGGATAAAGGAAAAAGAAATAGCAAACTTTGGGATCTTGTGGTGTCTAAGATTATAAAAACAACAAAATCTTGGAAAGGTAAATAGCTTTCTTCGGCAGGTAAAGCAACGATGCTAAAATCGGTTCTTACTGCCATACCTATTTACCAACTGTCTTGTATTGACCTACCAACAAGCAAAGGGAAGAGATTAAAAGATGCCTTAGAACTTTTTTCTGGCAGGGATGGGAAGATAAATAGAGGATATCATTAATAGCATGGGATAAATTAGGGGATCAAGGATATAGGAGAGCAAAGTAGAGCCTTAGGAGCCAAGCTGGTATGGAAAATGTATAAAAACCCCAATACGAAGTGGGTCAAGATCTTAAGCCATAAATATTTACAAGGGGATGATCCCACCAGTATTTTCAAAGCTGCCTCCCCCCTAAAGGCTTGCGAATATGGAATTTTATACTAGATTGCAAGAAAACAATCTTGGAGAAACTGACTTGGAATCTTGGGGAAGGGGAAGAGCTAGGTTTTGGGAAGATTCATGGGGAGGTTTTGCTGCAATTGACAGCCTCCATAATTTCGAGATCTCCAAAGGAATTTTGGAAGCATACTTCGGGAAGCATGTCAAAGATTATATAGAAATCAAAGGAGACTGTAATGTCCCCTTTCTAGAATAAGATTTGATAAGAAATAATAAATAAATAAATAATATAATAATGTTATTAATATAATAATATATTATTATTATAATAATATAATATAAATAATAACTCAAATATTATTAAATAAACTCATAATAGTAAAACTATTATTAATATAATAATAATATATTATTAGAATAGTTTATATAATAATATGATATATAATGAAGATATGATAATATAATACAAACTTAATAAATTATTATATATTAAAATAATAATATAATTATAATATAAATAATATAGTTATAACATAATATCAAATACAATAATATAATAGTTATATTAATATTAATAAATAACTAAATTAATAGATACATAGCGACTTATAAATGATTCAAGTATATAATTCATACTAATCGGTATATTAATAATACCGACCAATAATATTTAGGAGATGAATATCGCATCCATAATGAGTCGACGTTAGTTGATTCCTACCATAATCAGTCAATGATAAATTGACTTTGTAACATGGGAGAGTAGGGACGCGATCTTTAGGTTGTCGACACATAAATATAGCTTGGAAAACATGGGTATGGGGAACCGAAAAAAAAAGATAGTAATTCGGGAGGATTGATACAATCAGGAGGAGTTGTGGAAGAAGATGGTCAACAATTGGGATATAAATGCGGATTTTAGGAGAAGTAATGAACCATCAATTAGAAATCCAAATAAAGAAAACGGCTTCACCTGGCAAAGGCTGTGGCTATTACATAGGTATCATGTCCGACATAATATTAAGGTATTCCATCTTAAGTAAATACAGTCAATAATCTTTAGGGAACGCCAAGACAAATGACGTGGATAGTCTGCAAATATACATGTGACTATATTATATATAATAAAATCCCCTAATGGTATCTTGGATGTGCCTATCTCACTGCAATTGCAACCATAGATTTTGTGAGATTCATTGTTTCAGCATCTGGTCGTGGTGTAGTAAAGAGGTCGTAATTAAGTGTGGAAGATTTGCAAAGTCCTTTAGTCTGGCCAAACTCTATATGTGGAGATGAATGGATAGATCTCACAGATCCCAAGAGAAGTAATTTACTCAATAACAGAATAAGCAATACATCTGGAGTTGCGTTAAGAAGAAGAATCGATTTGGGCAAGTCTATGTAACATCGATATATATCAAATATCTCAACCGTTGCTGAGAGCAATATTACTGGTTGTATATTCTTTATAAGAGATATAGTATGATTTTTCTATCACTATAAGTAATAGAGAACATCACATACATGACATATTTCATCGCAGTATATCAGATATAGCTATTAATATATTGAGATCCATATCATTGCATATATTTATATTGTTTACACCAGAGATAGCAATTATAATCTCATAAAATCCCCATTACTTAGTTTGTGTGCAAGTATCTGATAGAGTCGGAGTGAGATGCTGGACTAATCGCCCTGATTTGTTCGGACAGTTAAGTAGGGGCCTTTATAGAGACTTGTCACAAGGGTGGAAATGGAAAGCCTTTGATCACTGCAATATTCCTGAGATTGAGAGGAGGGAATTAATCAGTATCCTTAGCTCCAGGAATATCACCTTTGGACAAAACAAATATATGCTAGTGTGGGACGGTTCAAAAACAGGGGAGTACAACACAAAGGATGGATACAACCTCTTAATCAAAAAGCACCTAAGACCAAAAACTGATATTCCTACACACCTTTGTTGGGACAAAAATTGTCTCCCCAAAGCAGGATTGTTTTCCTGGATAGCACTCCAAAAAAATATTGTTACTGCAAATAGGTTTAAGAGGATGGGATTTGAAGGCCCTAGTAGATGCCCATTATGTCAACAAGAGGAGGTAACTACTAATCACATCTTACTATCTTATAGCTTCTCGAATCAAGTATGGCAATGGTTGTGCAGGAAATTAGGCTCGATCACAGCCCTCCCTAATAACCTCCTTGGTCTTTTTTAGAGCTGGCCCACCATGTAAAAAAACTGTTTATATAGCAACCTATGGGTGATCACCCCCTCAATAGTAATATAGGAATTATGGAAGAAGAGAAACAAACGCCTATTCAAGGAAAAGAAAATGGAACACGAACATCTAATTAACATGATTGAAGCAGTCATTATTGAAACTTCAAATAGCAGAATTATGAATCGCCTCAAATTGGATACCAGAATGACTAGCTAGGATGAGAAGATAAGGGGAAGATGGATGGGTCTAAAGATTCCTCCTTTGTTGGAGCTGGTGAAGAAGGTAACAAACAGAAGAGAGCCGAGTGTAGATGGAATCCCCCTAAAAGAGGATGGTTAAAACTCAACTTTGATGGCGCCTCGCTTGGCAATCCATGGCAAGCAGGTATAAGATGTTGCATTCATGACTCGAAGTGTAAGGAAATAGCCAAAATGCCAGGTCTAATAGGCATAGAAACCAATAATACAGAAAAGCTAATGGCCTTAATAGAGGGATTATTGATTTGCAAAGAAATTAAGGCAAAGAAGCTAGAAATTGAAGGGGGTTCAGCAATACTGATAAATGCATTAAGAAAAGGCTCAATGCCAAATTGGAAATTGAATGCACTACTAACTAGAGCCCTAAACCTAATAAAACCTTTTAAGAAATATACCTTCAATCATATATATAGGGAGGGTAATTCAAGGGCAGATGGATTAGCAAATGAAGGAGCAGATGGACACTCCATAAGGTGGTCGGGCAGCCAAAGGAATGGCTAAAGGTCAAGCTCAATATAATAAGCAAGCATCTATATTCAGGTTATTAGTCATCATTGACCTCACCTTCAAACTACCTAGAAAGCTGGATGGGTATGGTTAAATATGAGCAACATCTACATCCATATAAGCATACATGAAGACATATACATCCGAAAGATAAAAGTCAACATATGCATTTTATTATATGTAGATATTCCCATCTGGGGGCAAGCTATTTCCAAAGGTTGGCTAAATTCAGACTATAGAGTAGCTTATTCATAAAAGGCGTCAGATTAGACAACCTAGCTTATTCCTATAGACATGTTGATGTGTGTTTTATGGCCCACCAACACTAGAACAAAATATCGAGATATCTTATCCTCTCTTGATCAAAATCGTTTGTATGCTAAGATTGCGAAAGATCACACAACATATTCCAGATTTCCTTTTGTGACAGTTCTTGACCGTGGATAAGCTCAATGGTAAATGTGATTTGTTGTTACTCACGAGGGGCCTTACGTTTACATTTACTCAAGTTGATTTCAGATGATGCAAGATGTTGGAGTTGTCGAAAGATATTGCGATAGAGTACTTTTTTTTCGGGTTTTCAAAATATGCGAAAAGAAAATGGGAAAAGGGTTTAGAAATTCTAATCTAATCCTAAGGGTAATGACAACAATGGATACTGCTTTCATGGACAAGTTCCAAAATAACCAAGCTCTGCTTTGCCAAGTTAAACTACAACTACACAAGAACTGGTGCAATCTTTAAGGGGTTATGCAAATGATTTTCATACCACAATGAAAACCATCAAAACAAATTGTAATGTCCCTTTTTATTCTCCTATAATTCCCTGCAAAACTGTCGTTAGTACAAAATGTTACTCAATATTTATATGAAACTTTACTCTATTCTAAGTAAGGGAATTTAGGAACTGCCTCCAGGTCGGGTTTCACAAAATTCCTGATTCTCGGCTTGAGGGATATAAGAACAACTCTAAGCAATCAGGCTATCAACTGTCTTTCCATAGAGCATTGCTCCTAGGTTCTCTTGGATATGGACACCGTTATCCAAGCCTACGCATATGCATATGACTGGCTATCAGAATATATATAGTGCCTACGCGAGATTATAACAATATCAAATTGGCAACGGGGCTATACCAACCTTGAATTGCCATTGGCAGCGGGACTATAACAATCTCGAATTGTCAATTCATCTCATTTCGGCAACAAGGCTATACCAACCTCGAATTGCCATTGGCAATGGCACTATAACAATCTCGAATTGCCAATTCATCTCATTTGGGCAACGAGGCTATACCAAGCTCGAATTGCCATTGGCAACAGGACTATAACAATCTTGAATTGCCAATTACCCTCATTTGGGCAACAAGGGTATACTAACCTTAAATTGCCATTGTTTAGGAATCCCACCTCTAATTAATATAAAGTTCATTCTATATGGTATCCACTATCATCATTGTCAAAATCCCATCTTTAATGAATATACAATTCATTCTATATGGTATCCAATATTATAGATGCACAACATTAGTACAAAATCCATTTAAAGTTCATTATGAGAAATTCATATTTATACAAGGATGTATTAATTCATATAATAGATATATTCTAATTAAATGTATATATATATAATACACATATATACATAATTATATAAATGATGGAATATATATTTAAAGAATACTTTTATAAATGAGTTTATGGATATAAATATATATATGTATAAAATATACATATATATATAATTATACAATTGAAATAAATAATAATTCAATGATAAATTACATGAATCTATAAATTGCATACCATTGTATATGTTTAAATATATATATATATATATATATATATATATATATATATATATATATATATATAATCCTTTATAGAAGTTCATATATATCTCTTACATACCAATTTGTCGACTGCCTATCGACTGTTGTTTGTACTGTCGCTGTTTGCATTAATCGTTGGCCTTTCTTTATATCCTCCCCCCTTACCTTGTTACAACCTACAATTAATATGTTATGTGGGAGGGGGAATCACGTCCCCTCCACACAGGTCGCCTCCCCCTTAGCGGGTGCGACTGGTCGCAGCCCTAAGGCTACAACTCAGTCGCACCACCTAAGGTGCGACCAATCTTGTTGACAGCCCCCTTAATCATGCCGCCCATAATATATTATATTATATTTATTATATATAATATATGTTATATTATATTATAATATATATTATATGTAATATATATATATATATATATTATAATATGTATTATTTATATTTAAATGGTTATTATTATTAACAACTCTATATTATTAACAATATCTAATTTATTAAATGTCAATAATATATATTATTGTATAAATATATATTATTATAATTATTATTTTAAATGATTAATATTAATAATGAATATATTTCTAATAAGAAATATAATTGATAAGTAGGAGATATTTTTCCACAGCAAGTCAAATTGTGATATTGCTATCAGGATTCAACTGTGTAGTTTTTGAGTCAAACTCGTTGACCCATAGTTTGTGATATTGATGGGTTCATGTGAACCACTACTCATGAATTATGGGTCAATGAGTTTGACTCAAAAACTACACAGTTGAATCCTGATAGCAATATCACAAGAAATATAATATTATTAATTATTATTAAATATATCAATAATAATATTTTCAATTTCTCAATTATTATAATGATGATATTTTTATATAATATATATATTATATATATATTGTAATTATTATAATAAGCTTGTTTTAATATAATGATATTTTATTATTATTAATAAAATAATAATAATTCCAATTCCTTAATTTTTATAATAGTATTGTTGTTAATTATTAAATAACAACATTGCCAATTTCTCAATAATGAAATCATAATATTAGTGCTCGTTTCCTTAAAATACTTATTTAATCATATATCGACTTTATTTGTATTATTTTTAATATTATTATTTATCTAAATCCTTATTTGAAAATGGTACATTACAGTCCGTCCTTCCCAAAATTGCTTGCCCTCAAGCAATTATAATTTTTCCTCATTATAATTTGATAAAAGAGTTTGTTAAGTTAAGACAAATTTCTCTCATCATCTAGAGAAATGATCTTATAGATTATTTTGTAATGGTGTTAATTTATTTTGCCAAAACTTCAATTTCCTCTTTATCTAGTTGTTGTTCTTGTTCTAAAACAATCCAATAGAACTAAACATATTTGAAATTATGAAATATATGAATATGTGAAAACACGAAGTAGGCACATTTAACATACGCAAGGTATACACTCCACACATTGTTGTAATCCTATCTATTTGCTAAAATGATCCTTTATTTATCAATCACCCTATAGCATGGCAAGATCATGCTCTGCTAATGCTGTAATGTCCCTTCTTATTCTCCTTATATAATTCCCTATAAAACCGTCGTTAATACAAAATATTACTCAATATTTATAAGATACTTTACTCTATTCTAAGTTAGTTAGGGGAATTTGACCCTAGGAACTGCCTCCTGGTCAGGCTTCATAGAATTCCTGATTCTCGGCTTGAGAGATATAAGATCCACTCTAAGCAATCAGGCTATCAACCGTCTTTCCATAGAGCATTGCTCCTAGGTTATCTTGGATATGGACACCATTATCCAAGCCTACGCATATGCATTAATTCATATAATAGATATATTCTAATTAAATGTATATATAATACACATATATACATAATTATATAAATGATGGAATATATATTTTAAGAATGCTTTTATAAATGAGTTTACGCATATAAATATATATATATATATGTGTGTGTGTGTGTGTGTGTATAAAATATACATATATATATAATTGTACAATAGAAATAAATAATAATTCAATGATAAATTACATGAATCTATAAATTGCATACCATTGTATATGTTT
>MU226021.1:257110-294549 GCA_018584345.1 Thuja plicata
ACTGTTGTTTGTACTGTCGTCGTTTGCATTAATCATTGGCCTTTCTTTATATCCTCCCCCCTTACCTTGTTACAACCTACATTTAATATGTTACGTGGGAGGGGGAGTCACGTCCCCTCCACACAGGTCGCCTCCCGCTTAGGGGGTGAGACTAGTCGCAGCCCTAAGGCTGCGACTCAGTCGCACCACCTAAGGTGTGACCAGTCTTGTTGACAAGCCCCTTAATCATGCCACCCATAACATATTATATTATATTTATTATATATAATATATGTTATATTATATTATAATATATATTATATGTAATTATATATATATATATATATATTATAATATGTATTATTTATATTTAAATGGTTATTATTATTAACAACTATATATTATTAATAATATCTAATTTATTAAATGCCAATAATATATATTCTTGTATAAATATATATTATTGTATAGATGTATATTATTATAATTATTATTTTAAATGATTATTATTAATAATGAATATATTTCAAATAAGAAATATAATGTTATTAATTATTATTAAATATATTAATAATAATATTTTCAATTTCTCAATTATTATAATGATGATATTTATTATATAATATATGTATAAAATATATATTATATATATTGTAATTATCATAATAACCTTGTTTTAATATAATGATATTTAATCATTATTAATAGAATAATAATAATTCCAATTCCTTAATTTTTATAATAGTATTATCGTTAATTATTAAATAACAACATTGCCAATTTCTCAATAATGAAATCATAATATTAGTGCGTGTTTCCTTAAAAAACTTATTTAATCATATAACGACTTTATTTGTATTATTTTTAATATTATTATTTATTCAAATCCTTATTTGACAAGGGGACATTAAACAAACAATGCGCGTTGAATAATAGAAGTTAAGCATACATAAAAGTGGGTTCAGGCTAACTTTGCACAACGACTTACAATCAACAAACTGTCAAGAGTATGAACCGTAGAATTCATCAAAACACCATTGCATTCTCCATTAAAATCACCAAGCTAATCTAAATGAGAGAGTTCAATGAAACCATTAAAGCACCAAAATATATCAAGCAATGACCATGAAACCAATAATGAAAACTCTATTATCTTGGTAGCTCTTAGCAATAATCTCAAAATTTGCTCTTTTACAAATGAGAGGTGAGGCCTTTATATAGGTCCCTGGGTACAATGTGTGGCCCAGATTGAAGCAAAAATCGATGGCCCAGATTTTGCCACCTTAGCCCTAATTAGGGTTGGGGCAAGAAAAGGGAATCTGCATTAATGAACGTGTCCACGGATCAATCAGAAAGAGAATCTCCATTTTAGTGGGTAATAAATGCAGACTATGCTTGCCCATTCAGCAAGAGAGGGTGGCAACATGAATGCCCATTATGCAATTAATGTTCCTCTACCCAGAATAGCCTATGCTTGACTTTGTCGTTTGAATGCCTGGAATCTGGCCAACATTGTCTCCAACTCGTCCACGCTGACACTTGGCATTGATTCCTATTTGAATTCCAAGATAGCCATTGCTCATTCAGACTTGCTCAAGCTGTCCCCCCAATCCAGTAACAAGTCCTGGGTTGTGTGCATGACATTTGAGAAAATGGAGTTCTCAAAATCATCCCTTGTGAAGTAATTCATCTGAAAGAACTCTTCTAGTTTCCTCCTTAGGTTGTCTACTATTATTTCATTCTCTGCCAATCTCTGTGATAACAAGGACGCGACTGTGTTGGAGATCCCTTGCTTGATATTCTCGGCAACCCTCTTCAATCAAGTGGATTCCCTGCTAAAATGTTCGAATAATTCCTTGGCTTTGATCATTGCACTATACCACCAGGTAAAGTCATACTTCTCCTTCCCTAACAACTCCACCATCAATCAATATTTGACTGGGAGTCTCCATCAAATCCTACAAGTCTGAAATCATCTCATCGTGATAAATACGCTCATCCTCCCATGACCCATCCATGCAATGTGTCCAGGAAAGGACAACTAGTGCCCTGTCATGAATTTGCACTAAGTCCTCAACATGCTTGTATGCCTCATTCTGAACGACCTCTATCCAAGCTTCTGCAACCTGGGCAATCTGTTTGATCCTATCTATACCCTCTACTAATTCAGCAGGAATCACTGGAGGAGGAACAAAGGTTGGGCCTTCTTCTCTTACTGGATGAGGTAAGTTGTTTATGTACTCGCACAAGGCCTTGATCTCACCCTTCTGCCTCTAATACTTCACTTCTAGTTTCCTCATCTTGTCTTTCATTTGCTGTGCAGAATTGTCAAAATCTTTGATAACTTGCTCTCGGGAGGCATGCCCTAGATCAAACTTCGTCACGTTGTACTCATCCAAGGTAACCTGATCCTTTGCCTTATCAATCGCAGACATTGCAAAATGCAGAATTCTGGATCCAGACTCTCCTCTGATAACTTTTGCAAATTTCTTGGCTTTTCCTTTCTCTTTTGATTGGTTGACTCAATTCAGGATTTCTTGCAATTCGAATGCCAGGTGAACCTCTTTCTCCTGACTTCTTTGTAGCCTTTGCCTTAACCATTCTAGGATGGTAGCATTCTAACCATCTTGAACTGTCAACAGTTCTTTCCTTTGTACTGCCCTTATATCAATCTCTTCTTCGGCTACAGGACTTCCTACCGTTTTTTCAGGAACTACCACCTCTATAGTAGCAATTTCTGCCTCTGTTGCAGGAACTTCTGCTTCTATCATAGGTTCCTCTATTTCCATCTTCTCTTTCTAAAATTGCAACAAGACTTTCCTCAGTGGCAACATCTTGCTCTCAGTTTCTTTGTCGTGCAGACTCTTGATAGGCGTTGATGCTCTCTATCCTGCATCGGCCTGGCCATGTGATCCTCTTGCTCTGTTCTTCTGCTTGTCTCTACTTCTTCCCTGGTGAGAGGAGCTATCTCTTGCAAACTCAGAGTCCAGCTAGGTGAAGATGGTGTATTCCCTGACCTCTGCCTCTTATGTTGGGGTTCTTCAAAATGAATGTTAGGGCTACCTCTCGGTTGCACTTCCTGGGTAATACTCTTTCCTTTCCTTCGCTCATCACTTCCTAACGGGATATCTCCTTCTTCCATTCTATCTCCTAAGGGCTGCTTTCGTCTCTCATCCCTCAACGACTGATGACCCATCAATTTATACGTCAAGTCATCTTTCGGTACCTTCAACCTGTCAAAGTGTCGATCAACCCACCCTTTTGTGAATTCCAAGACAGGTGCAGATAATAAAACAATGTCTTAAATTTCCTTCCTCGACGAGTCACATGGAAGGATGGTATTCTCCCTCTCTAGGTTATATCCTTTTTGGATCATATTCATGTCTTCTTCCATTTGATCAGGCACCCAGAAGATCTTGCATGCCCTGAACAGATTGAGCGGCAACCTGGAATAAATCCTCTTTCTGATCTCAATTTCATCTGCAACATTGGCCCAGAAATCCTCGAGGTGCATTCTGTGTTGATATTTCATACCTACCACCACTCTAATTTTGTTGTAAGGGTCGTAATCTGGCCTTCCTAGGAAAAAGTGGCAGATCGAAGAAATGCAGCACATCCGATGATCTCTCAACTGCCTTTAAGCACGCGCACATTTCAACCTTGTCTTCTCCTATGGAAATTGGGAATTCTAGCCCCAACTTCCTTTTTTCCCTTTTGAATTTTATCACAAACTCTCAGTTGCCGAGTGACCTCTAATAGGACCACTTTATCAGTGGGATATCTCGGGAGTTTATACGGCTGTGCAAAAAAATCCATGTACTCTGATGTAGGAGAAGGTAGGGAACTGGATGAACTAAACTCCGTACTCGACCAATTTCATCGCCCTGACTAACAGTCTCACATGCAATCTCTTCTGTAGAGTTTTTTCGATGCGCATTTCAAAGGCGTCGTTGACTCTAGCATAATCATCATTGGCATACAAATGCAATTGAGGGTAGCATTCATGCACCTTTAAGCATTGAGCACCGCTTCCAATTGTTCCTTTGCACCTCAGTCCATCATACTTTTTATTTCGAGCCAGCATGTATATGACATAGGAGCTCATATAAGACTTTCTTGACTGCTCCAGATTCACCTATTGCTCACTCAGGTTGTCGGTAATTAGTCCAGCCCAATCAATTTTGTTGAATCCTTTAACCACCTATTCAACGAAATACCATGTCCATGACTCAAACTGATCGGACTACGGAATCCTGAAAATCCTACTCAGCATCATAACTAAATCACTATATTCACACTGAAGATTGAGCCAAACTAGCTCCTTAAGCAACTTGGAATGGTGGCCTCTATTCTTCCGCATCCATTTACTGTTTATGACGCCTTCACAATGTTGAATCCCAACGGTCAAAACTCTTAGTGCTTTCTCTTTTGATTTAAGTACCATTTTCCGGAATGCGGGGATTTTCAATGCTTCTGAAATTGTAGGTGGAGAAAGATCTGCTATGACTTTTCGATCTGAATCCCTGACTGTTTTGTCATTTGGATTGTAATGCCTCGCACATTCCACGATCAATTATGCATGCTGAAAAGATGGAAGGAAACCTGTTGTAGCCACAATCCCATTGTTCACAATCTGGGTAGCCAAGCGTGTTAGTTCATTATCATTGTATCCAAACATTCTCCTATTGAACTCACTCATGTCAAGGTATCTGAGATTTGTATCACCACCATCCAGTGATTTTTTTAGTGGCTAATATTCGCCAATTGGCTAATTTTTCAAATTTGAGAATCCAAATTTCGCTAATAATTCAAGATTTAAGGCAACCTAAATCGCCAAATTTTTATAAAATTTTATTTTAGAAATATTTAAATCGCCAAATAATTTATTTTATTAAAAATTTGAACTCAAATATTCGCCAAATATTTGATACATGGCTAGATTCAATTCACCTAAATTTTATAATTCATTATAGAAATCTAAATTAATTCACCAATAATATATCATAACTATTAGTTATAGTAGGGTTGTGTCACCAATATTAGTTGTCATTATTGATTTAAAACATAATCTAGTGATCTTCATTATATTCCATGAGGCAAAAATGTTACTATTTGATTTCTAACCCTTATGGGGGCTAAGATTTCCTTTGGATTGTTGATAAATCAATGACACGGAAGAAATTTTGGGTCCTATTATAATAACAAAAAATATCGATACATTTATCTCACACAATACAATGAGGATTATTTGATTATATTTTAAATAAATTATAGCAACTAGATACTATAGAGTTCCCTTAAACCCATCAAAGATTTTCATAGTTTGCCTAATAATTTTCCATAAGAACACTTTTTTCTTTAAATATAATTATTTTTCATGGTCATTAATAAAAAATTTATTATTGTTTGAGATTCACCAATATTTTCTTCAAAAAATTTGTGATTAAAAAATAATCGCCATTACAAATAATTTGTTTTCCCAAAAAATTGGGAGATTCGCCAATCGAAATTAATTTTTTAAAAAATAAAATGAAAGATTCGCCAAGATTTTATATCTTTTTTTAGAGGGGGGTTTCTTAAAGTTATCCTTGCCACCATCTGCCCACTTCAACACGATCTTGGATTCAGGATTAAACCCTATTTGCTCATTCTTGATCAATTACTTCCTGGTCACACTCGTTCCTCTGGGTTCTGCCATTTCACCTTCCGGCAAAACAAAAAATAAACATACATAAGAACATGCAAGAAATAAAAAAAGCAAACTAGAATTCTTCTTGCAAATAAACTTGTCCTCGGAGGAGATAATTTTTTGCAAATTCATCAAAATTTTGCACTCTAGGAGATTTTCTCTCTCGAGAAAATTATGTCTTTTCTTTGAATTTTCCAACTTAGTGCAAAAAATCTCCTTCCTCTAAAATTTACGGCTTCTTCTGAATTTTTTCAACAACTACTCTCATGTCAAGATTTTTTTCCTCTCTTAAAGAATTTTCACACTACTTCAAAATTTCTCCAAAATCCTCTCGCAAATTCTCCAAAATCTCAAATCCTTGCTCTCAAATTGTTTCTCAACTCTCTATGTGAGAATGAAATAGGAAGAGTTTTCTTATATAGACTTCTAACCTGAAAAAATTGCTTTAATGGATGTGGACTAAATTTAGGAAGCTTCTTTGTTTTTCTCCCAATTTTCCAATCTGGACAAAGATTCCCCTGCAAAGATGCCACTTGTCATGTTTTTCTTTCACTTTTTCGGGAAGTTGCCAATTTGAGAGTTTTGACTTCATCATGAAGATTCATTCATGCTTATTCATTTATTTTTTATTTTTTCCCAATTTAAAATTAAATATTGAAAATAAATCTCAATGTTTAATATTCTTTTCAAACACAACTCAAAAAGCGCGTTATTCCATTTTTCACTTTTGTGATCACTTTTTGCTTTTCTCGATTTTCTTTTAATTAAATATTTATAAAAATTCAATAATTAATTAATTTTGCTTTAAATGCAAAAAATCGATTTATTTCCCTCTTTCCACTTTCAAAAGTTTATTAATTAAATATTACATATAAAATTTAATATTTAATTAATTTTCAATCTAATTGACTTGTTTCCCAACTTGCCTCTCGACTTGAATTTTATGCTTTTGACAATTACGTGTCAACTTGAACCTCTTTTGACGAACCTTAAAATCCATTATCAAAATTTGATTCCCAAATCTCCCGTTTTCAGACAAGCTTAAATTATTCGTTGTCGTAGAATCTCAAAACTTCTTCACTCATCTTCATTCCTCCCAACTTGTCAACTAGGTCACTTCCATGGTTCCAACATTTTGGGGTGTTTTAAACTTCACCTCTTTTTACCATAGACAACATTTTAAACCTTTTAAACAAACCTTTCACCATGTGCGAAATGTGTCGGTAGCGCACATTCACCTACCCCATGGATTAAAAATTTCACTCCACAATACAATAAAAGTTATGCTTAGAGCACATGTCCAACCCCATATTATTCACCAAAATTCCCTCTCATGTAAATTGCGCCTCGAGCGCATTTAGAGGTTATCCATGGATTAATATTTCACAAAATTCCTTCACTCATTTCAATTAGCGTTGAGTGCAACTTTGAAGTAATCGTGGACACTACATTTTATAAAGTTCCTTGACCTTATTAAAAATGCGCTTGAGCACGTTTCGGTGGGGGTTTTGGATATTTTTTATTTGAAATGTTCCTTGATTCTTGTAGAATAGCGCCCAAGCGCAATTTGGGGGGATAGGCGGACTTTTCATTTTTTATCTTTCCAAGGCTTTGATCATTTTGTGCTTGGGCATGATTTGGGCCTCCACACAGATTATTCTTTTTTTGCTATTTTCCTTAACTATGTGGAAAATGCGCTCGAGCGCATATTGGTTTCCCTTGCGGATAGACTTTTGCATCGTACACGACTAAGCTATTTCAACACCAAAAGCGTATTTGGGTGTCCATCATGGAGTCTTCTTTTGGTTGTCTTTCCTTGAATACATAAAAACTGCGCTTTGACGCTTTTTGCACCTCTCGTGGATTCCATAGCATAGACGGGATTTCAATCTTCAGCAACATTAACTTGGTTGCAATGAACAACACTCTGGAGCGGCTCTATAATGGATTCTTTCCATTGAACATTACCAGTTTTGCAAATAGGTTTGTGCACTTGGGCATATGTATGTTGGGGAAGAGATTTCAACTATCTGAACAATTTCATGCACTCTGTATTTCAATGATCCTAAGCATGGTTTGCGCATAGAGGAGGCTTCCTTGACTTTGCTATGCATGATTTGAGTCTTCATGAGGATCTGTGGTGGACTTATTTTCATCTTCGCACTCCACAAACTTGTCTAAAACATGCTTGATGCGAATGAAGGTAAGTGAAGTATTCCCTTTGTCTCAAATGAGTCTCGCACCTGCAAAAGAGCATCGAAGGGGGAAAAAAAAATTGTTTGCACTTCATAGTTGCGGCCTTAACAGATTGGCAAACTCTGATTTCTGGGCACACTTGGAGGCCTTCGACAGAGCTTCTTCCTTTAAAAAGACTCCAGTGTATAGCGCTTTCAGTGCTCAGAGCGCATTTTCAAGTGACAGACGAAAACTCTTTTTTATTTCATTCCTTGGCTACAGTGAAACAGCTCCCAGAGCTTTTGGGGACATATGATGCACCTTGAGATGAGGATTTGACATTTTCTGATGCATAGGAAGATTTAGTAGCACCCTTTGAATACGACGATGGTCCTGGACAAATGAAGAATTTCAATCTTGAACGGAGTTCCTTCTTTGAAAACGAACCGAGACCAACAAACACTTCGAACGCAAAGTTTCAATATGCATCGATGACATCTTCGATATCAGAAGGCTCAGGAAGACGATCGCCTAATTGTTGTACATTGTCCAAATTGCTTCCTTAGACAACACAAATCTGCGCTCAGGGCTTATATGATCATTCATGGCCCACCGAGAATTCTGAGTTTTTATACTGTGTATGGATGGGTTCCTTTGGGTGTCAACTGCACTTGGGAGAAAAATTCTGATTTTCACCCTTCAAATTCTTACTCGAGCATACACTCCCCATCCTATATTCATGGGCATACAGATTTACAAAATTCTTGAAATATCCGTGTGTATGCGTAGTTCAACGCCGTTGGGAGTTGAAGCCTACTCTACTCAGACTTGGTGATGGATCTTTGACCCTTTTGAAATCTCCCTGACTCTGCAGATTTTGCATTCATTTTATAAATGAGCACCCTTGGAAGATTCCAAAGAGGCTCATGCCTTGGTGAAGTTTAGCACTCCATAGTGCAATGGATCAATGATTTAGATTTTCAACCTTTGAAGTATTTCTCAACGCTTGTGTTTGAGAGCTATTGGATGTAGAGTGCCCTAAAGAATTTTAAGCTTTTGAGGGAATCCCTGGCCTGGAATGTGCACATATTGAGGTTAGTTAAGGAAATTTCATCCCTGGACTATTTTCTTCATGTTCTTTATTTCTTCTTTTCCTCAGCAGTTAACCATTTTTCAATTCCCTGTAATCTCTTGAATCAAGGCTTAGTTACTACCTGATTCTATTTCTTTTTCTTCTATCTTGAAAACTTCTGCAAACTTTGACTCAGGCTACTGGGCACAGTTTGTGTTCTCAAGTGGATTTTAATAATACATACTTTCGTGCCCATTTTGATCATCACTTAGCTCCCTCAGAAGATTTCACTCAAACTTGGTGAAGTTTTGCTTTACATTTTCAGATGCTTCTTTAGGACAAAAAGCCTCAAGATTGAAAATTAAAAGAAAGTGGGAGGGAAACCACCCCTTAAGCACAGGTTTAACAAACATCATCACTTCTTGTTTGGATCACCAGGAACTCAAGAAACTAAGACCAGAGCTACCAACACAAAAAAACCAAAAAGCCCAAGCGAAACAAGAAAAGGCAGGGGGTCCATCTACGATGGGCGATGTGTGAAAAGGTCACACAAGATCCTCTCGGCATGATAGGTATTCCTCTTTATCCTTATATACTTATATATATAGATACATACATATATATACACATATATACTTATATAAATATATATACATACATAAATATTATATATATATATGCCTATATAAATATATATATACATATATATATTTATAAATATATATATACATATATATATATATAAATATATATATAGACATATATTTATATATATATATATGCCTATATATATTGCTATTAGTATAAGTATATGATTCCATATCTTTCTCAACGATAGTTCCTCTGTTGCTTCATTACCCTTAACTTTCTCACCATCTTACTCATTTACCTATTTCGTATGTTACCTTTAGGTTCCCTATCCGGTTAGGTCTAGATGCCTCTAGAAGTTTCCGGCCCCTTCGGGAATGTCATTCCCAATAATGATTATGAGAGTTTTAATAAGTTTAAGGGTATATGATGAACGAGACAAAGGCTGGCTTTATATGGTTAGGGGTCGCTTTCAGGATCTGTTGTATGTCAGCCTCCTTAATCACCAAAGATGGAAACCAATATCCAGGCATTCCATGTCTCTGAGAATAGGCAAAAGGCTTTTCGAGGGAGTATCAAGACAGAAAGGTGGAATCATATTTTGTACCCGCTAGACGATTTGTCAAGGCGTGCAGTGGAGAAGATAATGGGAGATAGATATTTTGACTATGAATTTACCTTCAGATTTAATGGTGACATAGTAGGATCTTTCATGGCACTAATGGTAATGGTTAAAATTCCCAAACAAGATAGCATTGCACTATGCAAGTCAATTTTTATTAAAGAAATTTTAGGAGGATTAGAGAATGCGTTGTTCAGTATTAATGAAAGGCTTAAATTACCCTGCCCTGGGGATTATATGAGGGCTGACCCAGGGCGCATGGATACCTTAGAGAATGTAGTGAGGAGGCTAGTTCTGGTCTTTAGGGATAAAAGTATCTTTGAGGAAAATTGGTTGGAGATGGAAAGGAACATTCATTTCTTGCTTAAACGGTTGCAAATTAGTCTCGTTGTAGATACCTTGTGGCTGAAGGATTACATGCGAGATGTGGGTTTCGATGTCCCCCCATCTTTGGATAATGTGGACCTGGATAAGATCCAAATCATTCCTCCTATAGTAATTAAAAACAATTGGGGTAGCGGTGAGCCTCGTAGAAATGACTCAAAAGGAAAGCTCAAGGTAGATACCGAATCGGTTGATGAAGATGGAGAGTACGATGAGGACTTGATTATCATAAAGCGAAAACCAAAAAAATAATTTAGTATATGGAGTGCCTATAGCTTTGCAGACAGTTTTTTGAGCATTGATATAGGTTTTATTTTAAAATAGTCATATATAATTGGAAACCCTACATTAAAACTTTACTGCTCATAGTTTGCACTCTTTTAAAGGAAAAAAGAAAGATCTTCATACTATGTTTTTTACGGTTTAACTGGTTATTATAAGACCTCATGGGAATGACTATACTAATTAGGTCAAATATATAGCTCCAATTGTAGCTTGGTATTCGAAAAACTTGGCTATAAATATCTATGCATACTTAAAAGAAATGTTGATCTCCTTAAGTTTCCTTTTGAATGTGGTATAATTTGTTACCAGACTTGGGTATGGTTATATGTAGATGGAGCATTGATTACATTTCTCTATGGTACGTAAATGGAAAATCTGCCTTGAGGTATCTTTTATCCATGGATAATCTAGGTTATGTTCTGACTTGTGGCACTGATAAATTCAATAAAGATATACATTCACGATAAATGGACATACAGGGTGTCTCATTAATATTTCTTATGCTTTCCATATATATATATATATATATATGGACATACAGGGTGTCTCATTAATATTTCTTACGCTTTCCATAATATATATATATAAACTTTCCTTTTCTCACTTCTCTTTTTTTATATATTTTCTTTTCTCTTATGTTTTTCTTTGTTTTGTCCTTTATCTCCTGTTTGCTTTGTTTCTCTTCTTAACCTGGTCCCTGCTTGTCCTCTGTGTTTTTTGTATCTCTAGGGTGATGTTTGTACTCCCACATAATTTGTTCCCCTTATATTCTCTCTCTCTATATATACATATACATATAATGTATATGTATATGTATATGTATATGTGTATATATATATATGTATATATGTATGTAGATATATGTATGTATATGTATGTATATGTATGTATATGTATATATGTATGCATGTATATATATATATATATATATATGTAAGAACCCCTGCAAGTTCTAACTCCGACAACACCGAATTGCTTCACTTTTGTATGTTTGACATTTTGTCAAACCGTTGGCACGCAATGCCTAAGTTCTGATTTCTGAGTGTATATGGTTTGTTTTGTTTGTGTTTAAATGATTTTTGCATTTCCAAAATATAAAAATGCATAAACATTCAAATTACCTTGCTAGCTATGCACAAATATCTCATTTTATTTCATTCCAGAAATGAATTACATTCATTGGCCATGTAATATAATGAGAAAATTTATTGCAATGAGAAAACTTGGAATCTGATCGCTTGTACTATTGAGTACTATATATTAGACGCAACTAATCTGGAAACAATTATTCTTTCACACCAAACTGTGAATTGCAAAGTTGAAGCATTAAACTGTGAAAACGTGCCCTCAATGCATCAACCGCCGCCCCTAATTACCAAATGCAGCTTCTATGTCCTTAGCCGCTCCCTGTAAATGAAGAGAGGCTGCCAAAACTCCAAACGCTGGCCTCTAATGGCAGCAATCTGCAATAAATATCATTCCCCAGCACACTGTAAATTGATACTAATTTGCAACACTGGATTTTCCCCACTAATTGGACACCAATTAACCACACTCTTAATCTCCGGATGAGATTAACGCTGGCACAATTCACTGGCAGAGATCAACCAATTCAAAGTGCTAAATACTTAGAAGAATTCCCAATTCTTCTAGCTTCCAATTGCTGAAACCCTAGGCTCAGCCCAATCACCAAATTCATCCATTGCAAAAAAAATAAAAGATATCATTAATGAATTGCTTTTATAATAAAAGATATCTTCTCTCACACACTTTTCACTTACATCAAGACTATGCTTTATGTGCACATTTGAAATATAATAAACTATTATATTTCTTTCCACTTTAATGATGAAAAAAATACCCTTTCATTAAAATAACAATTTCTGACTCATAGGGTCCCTATTTTATGAGCTCAGGATTTAAAACTTCTCAACTCGGTTCCAATGAGCTATAACACTACGATGCCCAAAATACAATCCCAATAAAAATAGCAACCTTAGCTAATTTAATTAAATAATAATCATAATTCACCCGTCTTGCGACAACGACTGAGGAAGCATCAGAATAAAAATACGAAAGCACAGGAGTGATCCTAATGATGAAAGATGACGAATGAACCTGACGTGACTTACTATAGACGCTCCCTCCAAGAATCTTGGAGTCCAAACCGGAAGCCGGAAATAAAATCTGAGAGCATCATATAACTCCTCTAAATCATCCGAGCTCAGTGGAACAATCTGTTAACTTACTATAAATAGTAAGTCCCTCAAAACGGGGCCAAACCCCACAACAGGGTCCTCTAATCACCAGCATTAGCCTACAAGGACCCAATGACTAGCTAAATCCACTAACTCCAATGCTCTCTCAAAATGGGGACATTACAATATATATATATATATATATATAGATATAGATATATATTTATATATGCTCATATTTTTATTCTCAGTTCTATATTATTTTTTGTTTTGTTCCTGCTCCCCTTTGAGGTGCTTCCTTCCCTTTGCCTTTTTTCATTTTTGGCTCCCCACTGGTTTTTTGATCTTTGCCCTCTTCCGTTTTCCTCCACTTTGATCCTCTAGATCATGTCATGTCTTCTCCCTACCTTAGGGCACTACCTTAGATTGTGTATGGCGACTTCCTAGAATTGTAGATCATTCAGCTTGAAGGATTGAGTGGGTTCAAGCCGGATTGGCCCTTTGTATGCTGATCATCTGTGCCTTTTGCTCAAGAGGAGGATATTGGGTGCTTCTACTCAATTGGGCATAAAGCTCCTCCTTCTATCTTGTCATTTCGCTCATCTAAGGGAGAGTGAAGCTTTTATGAATTGGTTGAACTTCGTAGCATTTTCTGGTATATTTAAAGTATGAGTGGTAAAATAGTTAAGCATTTTTGTAGCCTTGATTGCAGGTAAGTAGATTAGATAATGGTTGGTGTTGTTTGTTTATTTACTTGCTGCTCCAAATGACCTACAACAGATATTTTGGGATTAGATGCTATTGATAGAGAATAAAAAGATTTAGCTTTGGAATTAAAAATTTCAAGATCTTTAGAAGTATAATGGACTCTCATTTGTAAGTGCTAATCTGTTTCGAAAGATAATTGCTGCATATTGTGGGCACTTAAAAGAATGGCAGGAACATTGATAGCAATTCAATGAAAACTAATTGCAACTTCTTAACTTATTGATCATGACTAACACGTTGTCCGTGCATAAAAGGATTGATGTATATTGCTCGATTGGTATTATATTGCATTAATCTAACGGATAGACAAGCTGTTTGGTAGTAGCTCTCTGTTGTTTTGCAGGAAGTCACAGGTTCAATAGAGTTCTAGAAAGATTCGGAAGGAAATGTGGAAGGAAGGATTATTTTACACATGTCTTAACACTCTAATGTATGAACAGCATATATTGTACTAAAATGCCATTGGCATATGTTTGTAAATGAGGATATTTGAGTCCTCATCAATAACCCGGATAAGAGCGTGATGTATGTAAAATGATTTACTTTAAATCTCTTTATTTTTTGGGGCAAGACTGGAGGTTTTCTCCACCTGGCTCTTTCCTATTGGTGCCCCTAGGGAGCCGGGTTGTAATAGGTTTAAAATTAAAAAAATTATTCGGCTACGGCCTTTACTTATCCAAAAATAAAATAAAAAATTTATATCTTAATTTTATAAAAAAACTATAGGGTAAGCATAGAAAAAAAAATTAATAAAAAACTTTAGGATAAGCATTAACAGAAAAAGATTAATAAAAAGCTTTTGTTAAAGCTTTGATAAATCTTCCATTAGACTCAATAAATCTTAGATGATTTTTTTTTTTGATAAAACTTCGAAGTTCAATAAATACTTGTGGGTTGTGGTGGGCGTCTACCAAACTACCAAACCTAGACTGCTACCAAACTACTCGCGACCAAATTGATAAACTTGCAACCAGCTCAAGACTGCTTGCTTTTATGAATACTCTGGGTTCCACTTTCGCATTTCTGGTACTTGAAACGAATGACAAATCCATCGAAGAACTCTGGAGAAACCGATGGCTATGCACAATAATTTTCAATTGTCATCGTTAATAAATTTCTACAATCATGAGGCAGGTTTTACAAAATAAAATTGCACATTTTCTAAGTATCACGGGCACTTTAGGGTTTTCAAGCTCTTTTGGTGTTTACACATTTTAATCGCAATTAATCTGGTTGCTTTTTTTGCGATTATATGCACTAAAAATCATTGATTGCATTGACCTTTTTTGCCGATTTTCGGGAAATAAATCGATAACTTGGCTGATTGGCGATTAATTGCAATCAATCGCAATTTTCTGCATACCTGCTTCTATGAATGGCATTGGTGCCAGAAAAATCATGAGGAAGCTTGGTGTAGCCTAATATTGAACACAAGAGAGAATAAAATGCAAGTCTTAGAATGAAAATTAGCGGAGGAAAAAATCATGATGGGGTTGAACTTGATTGCTACATAGGAAGATGCAAAAGGATCACTGCATCATCAATGAAATTAGTACTGTCCTAGACACCCATTTCAGCAACCTTGGACAATAGAAAGTTAGCCTTTTTAAAGTGTTATGGCTTGGCTAATACAAAACAAAAGAAAGAGTTTACAAGCTCATTTTTTTGTTGTGTTTGATCAAGAATTGGTTTTATTCTTTATTAGGTGAGGTTGGTATATGCCTGGTGTATATGATAGTACATATGACACCTTTTTGTCAACACCTAAGTCACTTTCAAGTTGCACCTGACGATGATTCGGGGATCTTGTATTATGTCTTCCCTAGCTATATCAATGTACATGAACATAAGAGTATTATACAGAGACATGTTTGTACTTCATTTTTAGTATTTACTTCTCTTTGAGCTGGTTGTGCATACTTATTTCTATTTTCTACACTACATATCCTATGCATTTTTACATATTGTTTATGTTGTTCTACATATAGATTGTCACTATAATCTAGTTCTCTGCGCCTAGAGTCACAGACAGGGCTGTAATGACTTTTCAAAACAGTGTTCTTCCTACGTAATTTAAGTTGCCAGTTCGAATTCGGGGATGGATTCAGGGTCAAGAATCCGGTTCGTGCATTCGTGAAAAAAAATTCCCATTATCATTCGTATGGGTTCATGTGTGTGTGTGTGTGTGTGTGTGTGTGTGTATACATATATATATGCATTTTATATACAAATAAATAAGAGAAATATACATAATTCGGAAACTAAATCATTTCATAGAATGAATCTATGATGCTTGATCATTGATCAATGCCAAATTTCAAAGATAAACAGTAAAAATTTAAGTAGTAAACTTGATCATTGATATATGTTCACGATTCTAAAGAAAATAAGCACATTGAATTACGGAATTACAAAAAGAAAATTCAAATATAGTTCATTCAAGTTTGAAACATGATTCAATGCTCATCAATCATGAAAGACTAAATTTTTCATTTCATCAATCATCACATGGATTATCAAAACAATTCGAATCAATGGGGTCTTCAGCAGTTGCAAGTGGCTATTCAACATCATCATTGGAACCCAAACCGGTTCCACTAGCACTAGAGGGTATTGTCTCATCATCATCATCATCATCCACACTAGCCAAAGTTGCTCTAGCAAGATCCTGAATGGTCATATCCAAGTCAGCAGGCCCGGGTGCTATATGCCAAAGCTTATATGGCTCCTTGTATTTTGGATCCTTCCGTGCCAAGAAGTGCAAGTTGTTGTGAATACACCAAGTCTTCTTGTTTTTTTGCAGCCAACCGGTTACGCTTGACTGAGTGGATAAAGGAGTAAGTATTCCAATTCCACATAGCGGCAGAAGAGCTTGCAACCTAGAGAGAAAACCAAAAAATATAAAAAAATACAAGATAAATTCATGCAAGTGGCCAAACAAAAAAGAAAAAAAACTTAAAAACTTACTTGTCATAGAATCTTTATTGCAAGAGGTTGGAGGTACATATAATCTTGCCCATGAAGGTACCACCATCTAATAGCATTCATTTTGCTTTGGTCATTGACAGCATTAGGGTTGAGATCTTTTCCTGAGATAAACGATCCAAATTCACTCTTAACATTTACCTCAAATTCTAGATCGCGGAAGATTTTACTTAATGCCCTCTTATACCCATTTGCAACCTCAGCATCTCTAAATGGTGGCACTCTACCTGGAATGCGAAGTATGGTTGCACTATAGTACCTGGGGGATAGAGCATATGCTAGGAGGTGAAAAGATGTGGTCATCTTGTTCCAACGATGATGAACAATTGCTTCCACCTTTTTGTAAAAGGTGTCCTTAGGATCATTCTCTCTCCTTTGTATGACCTGGGATATCAAATGATGTCATGTAAGTTATAATTATGTCAATTTAGAATCTAGATATCTCTCCACAAACAAAGATAGAGGAATATATTATAACTTACCAATTTTATCTCCTCCAACATAGTGTCCATGGAATCATAGACATCCCCGAGGCATGGTTCATCAATATCAACAAAGCAAAGCATTGACATGATTGGCTCAGTGAATTCCAAAACATACTCCACACGACCCCACCAATCATCATCCAGTATCATTGCCTTCACTTTTTGGGCCCTTGATGTATTGGACTGCTTCCAAATACCCCATTGGTTACTAATGACCATCTGTGACAATGCCTCCTTTACCTTCACAAGTCGTCTCAAGACGATTGTGTGAGGAAAACGAGTTTCAGCCACCTAAGAACATGTTAATAGTAAATTAGTAACACATTTAAAATATGTAAACAACACAAAAAAATCTTTTATTCAATTATGCAAAACTAAATAAATTAAATTTTAAAATTTACCTTCAATAATTCCAATCTCAAATAAGTTCTGAAAATTGCTTATGACATATGGTGATTTGTCACAAACATTTGAATCTCCTCACCCTTCTCATATATCTGTTTGACCCATCTATTTGGGTGCCAAATTCTTTCATCGCTAAATTGAGAGAATGGACAGTGCACAGTGTCCAAAAGATGTGATCATATCTAGCCTCTACCAAAGCACTTGCAGCCCAGCAAACTTTTGCATTGTCCGTAATTACTTGGACAACATTGTCATGGCCCACGGACTCTATGGAATCAATGAGAATCTTGGCAATGAACTCTACATCTTTTACTTCCCCTTCACAATCAACCGTTCTCAAAAACATTGACCCCTTGGGGCATACAGCAATTACGTTGATTAATGGACGGTTTTTGCAATCTTTCCATCCATCCGAAACAATAGACACACCTGTTTGAACCCAAGAATCTCTTATTGGTTTTAGTTGGGCCTCTACATTTTTTCTCACTATGTAATAAGGTGGTGCCCACCTTTTCATATCTAAGGCCTTGGTAACCAGAAGGTGCATTATTTATTTCTTGCACCATCTCCCTCCAATAAGGTGATCTCACTAAGTTGAATGGAACACCATTTGCAAAGAGGCAATGTCCAATTTTTTGATTAGCAATATCTCTTCTCATTTTGAAATGCCCTATCTAATGGGCCTCTCTTGCGGGTGGTGATTTGTGGTTGTTCTACATCTTCATCAT
This sequence comes from Thuja plicata, assembly GCA_018584345.1. NCBI lineage: Eukaryota > Viridiplantae > Streptophyta > Pinopsida > Cupressales > Cupressaceae > Thuja > Thuja plicata. Next base: position 275,474 of record MU226021.1, read on the forward strand.
CCCTAGAAGGCATAGGCAAGAAGGGATGTGACCTAGTGGTTGGTTGAGTGGGTGGTGGTATTGGTTTTTGTTTCCCAGTATAAGCACCTTGTTTCCCTTTAGAAACTAATTTGCCAGCATCTTCTTGTTCTTTTACAAAAGCTGCTACTTGTGCAGCTGACAACCCCTTCTTATCTAGCCCTAGGCCCTCACACATGTTAATCCCTTGACCCCCAAGGCCCAAAAAATGAATTTTTACTCAGGAGTAGGAGCTTCTATATTGTGTGTTGCAAAAATTACATTTCCATATAAACCCCCCACATCTAGGACATTGAGAAATTCTTGTAGTGTGTCTCCATAAAGGAGACCCTTTATCAATTCTAAATTTTTGAGACCCCTCCCCACCCACTGAGCCTTGAATACTCATTGTATGATTGTTGCAATCTATAACAAAAATGAAAATAAAACACAGTTCAAAATTATAAAAAAACTTGAAAAACTTTACAACTTTTCAAAAACTTGAAATAATCTATCAAAAAACTAAAGAATATGGTTGAAATGCATATGTTAATCACTCAAATTTGCTTTGTGGAAGGTATTTGCCACTCCACAATCGATCTCCTTTGAATACAATCACCTCACTTCAAACTTGCAAGAAAGAGAGCAAAATAGAGAGCAAATGTGAAATGAAATGTGTTTGGAGGCTCCATAATAAGGGTCGTTTTAGGGTTAGAAGCAAAAATAAATAATTAAAAAAACATATTTTAAGTAGGTTGGACCCACTCTTTAACATGCCTGGCAGTGGGTCCCTGGGGATCCTCGAGGTCCACGCTCGATCCCCACGGGTCTGCGCTAGATCCGGGCAAGGTCTGGATCTGGACCTGTGGGTCCGTCGGGTCCAGATCCGGACCCTGTCCAGATCCAGCGCGGACCGGTCTGCGGATTCGGACCCGAATCGGACCCGGACTCAGTTCGAGGGTCTAGGGTCTGAATCCGGTAACTTAGAAAATTACAAATAGAAAAATCTTAGCTTAAATTTCTTCAACATGACTATTCCTGCAAATGTTGAAATAATACCTCAAAAGGGAATGTAATATGTGTTCATCCCTACCAACAGTGAAATACCCCTTGATGTTTAAGTCTAGCCAAAACTTTAATAAATATAATTTATGGAAAAAGTCTCTAATTTAGTTCCTACATGCACATGTTAAAAAACGAAAATGGATAAATTAGAAATTGTACTCAGATGAGATATGCAAATAAGTATAGACACAAATTACAATAGTGAACTAGTGTTATATATAGACAGCAATCTGCCTTAAATGAAAAATGATCATCTGCAATAGCAGTCCAGATTACATGTAATGAAGAAGTAAGCTGAAAAATAACTCCAAATAGATGAACTACATGCAGTTTTATGTATACAGAAATCCATTGTATATATGCATGAGAGGGCATGCAAATAATTTGCCAAGAATTCAAACTATTCAAAAGTAATTTCAGCTCTATAATAATGTTTAAAGAAAATTCACGATGATGAATATTTAGGATTGAATATTGCATGATAAAAGAGCAATTCACCTCAAGGGAACAGCGAACATCTTCAACAGATGGCCAGATTATTTGGATGCTTCCAGAACCTAAAGGTTGCTTCTCAAAAGTGTCTCCTGAGAACATTGATGAATTGAACTCTGCCATCCATTTCTCATCCAGTGATCCAAGAGAAGAAAACTACAAATGTATTCAAATTCAAATTGTCATTGCTATAACTTTCTAACAATTCAAATTTAAAAGTATTGGAGAATCTTGAATTTGAAATTGACAGTGGATGCTGCTTTAGGAGTTCATACACAGGATTTTTTTTGCAATAAGCATACATTTAAGAATATTAGTTTTCCATAATCCATCATAGTTATTTCTGTTGCTTCTGGTTTAGATTGTTTCTGATTTTTTTCCATTGAAAAAATCAGCATACATATTTACAAAAAAATAAGCATACATATTTACATCCCAAAACAGAAAATCCTGAAAATAAGGTATACTAAAACTTCAAATAAGGTATATACTTCAACTTCAAATTACTCGAGCATATTTTTTAGCTTAGAATTTGATGGAAAATGAATTCCATATAATTTGCTTTCAATAAGAATTACATCATCTTACTTTTGGTAGCTGATTTGAATTCATATTTTCTGGACCCTGTGCTATACTTGTTTAATTAAAAAAATTCAATTCAAAATCATCGCGGTAATTAAAATATATAGATTATTGTATGATGTTATCATCTCAGGAACTATCCAAAAGTTCATGGATGATGTTACTCCTATTAATGCATATATATGTTCCACAATCTACTACATATGTTAAAAAATTGTACTGCATTTTCTCTTCAAATAATATTACACAGTTGGCACACTCTCAAAACCTTCAAGATTCAGTGGTTTCTCTATTTAAATGTTTATCAAATCCAAGAAAACGTTGGCTATCTACTCACTATCCATGCCCATTGTGAACAATTTCAATGTCTTTTCCCTATTCTACAGTAATAAAACTCTTCATTCTTTATGAAGATAAATTGCTGTATCATACTCTAGTTGAGCACACAATACAACAAATTGGATCCTACATGAAGACACTCTTGAAGAATAAAGACAATGTACTATAAAAGACTAATGAAATTTATTCACAACACTAAAAAGTAAAATGGTTATCAATAGAGACATTATTGTTGGTGTGTATAATTATTGCACCTGGTAAGTGTTATGTCCCATTTCTAAAAGAGGATTTAATAAATAAATAATTATAATGAAATATAAATAAATAATATTATTAAAATATAAAAATAAATAGATAATACAATAAAATTACAGAGTCTCTAAAGAGACTAATTTGTAATTATATTATCATAATTCTTGAGGGGACATTACAATAGTCATGACCTATGTCACAGTGTTCGGGGAATTTTCAGCTTCAAGTTTGAAACCTGGCGATCCCATAAAAAATGAAAAAAAAATTGTAAAAGTTCGCCATAGGTTCGAATTGTAGAAAAGTAGGTGTTGTTTTTGGGAAACTATATTTTATTATGTCTTTTTTTAGGGTTTTCGGCAAAAAAAATTATAGATATGGGTCCTTTGTTTACTGAAATGGCATCATTCGATTGAAGATTGTCTCTCACAGACGGCTAGGGAAAATCCTCTGCATCTTTTCGTCTACAAAATTCTGGTTGTGGCGGCCATTGGTTGTTTGGTTATGGTTGCTATGTGTTCATGGGTCGTGGTTGCTCTGTGTTCGTGGGTCATGGTTGTTCTGCATTCGTGGTTGTTTTGATTTGTTTATGATTTACCAATATTAAAATTTGAAAGATTTAAGATTAGTCATATCAGTATGTATATTTTTGTTTTCTATTAAAGATATATGAGTATTGATTTCATAAACAACGGTTACATTTAGGTGTCTTGCTCATACTAATTACCAAAAAGAGAGCCAGACATATATGATCGGTAGTTACATATTAGTCCTACATACGTATCCAGCTACACCTGACTGTCATATTTGAAATAGAAAAAGAAGCTACTGAAAAAACTGTCTAAGTATGTGGATTATACAAAAAGTTAATGTAGAAGGGGTTGTATATCAAGCTGTATAACATAAAGTCTTCATCTCTAAAGGGTACCCATGTCACCCAACCTTGTTGTCCTTCCATCCACCTGAGCACCTCATCTTTCCTAATATGTTGCTCATAGGGGTGGGCCAGGGGCACTTCAACTGGAATGTCTGGACCTGGTATAGCAGTGATTGGGACTGCATTGATCACTGGTCTGTCCTCTTTGTTAAGGTCTTCAATTTCTGCCATAAAGTTATGGAGGGCAGCTCTAAAGGGGGCAAGCTCCTGAGATTCCTTTGTCCAGGTGTATCCATGTAAAACATCCCATGAACCCAATCTAACCATGCCATTTTTAAAGAGGTCCTCCAGCTTCTTCCTTTTGATTTTAATAACAACTGTAACTTGCACAGCAATTTCATGAAATATGAGTCTCTTAAGAGACTCAGTAAGGCTTCTATTGTTACCACCTAAAACAATATGATTTCTCTTTTTCCATATGTTCCACATTATTAAGGCAGAAATAAGTGCAAAAAAACTATTAAAAGGCTGCTTCAAACCATTAATATGACCAGAGATAATTTCCAAAACAGAGGCTGCATAATGCTGAAGGAAACCGAAGAGCTTCCAGATTTCAATAGCAAAAGGACAACTGAAGAAAACATGGCAAACAGATTCAGGGAGAGGGCAGAAGGAACATATACTAGGATCACCATTAGGAAGTCTAAATGGCAACCTGTGCAAGAGAAGACGCCACATAAAACATTTAATTTTAGGCTCAGAAAGGAAGGCCCAAAGGTTGCAAAAGATTTTGGACCACTTATCAGGCTCAAGGTTGAGGTTCCAGCAAGAGTTAAGATGGGGGAAGATGGAGCATTCTTTGGTAAGGAGTCCATAAATCTGTTTGGAGCTAGATTTAGTAATCAAGGTACCATCTGACCATCTGAACTGGAGGTGGCACTCACTATCAACATACAACTACTTGTGAAGGAAGAGATCAGCACAAGATTCCTTAATAACTAAGTAGGTCCTAAACTGAGAGTTGGGAAGTCCAAATCTATTTTTCGTTTCTTCCCATTCAACAAGTTGGTCGTCCTGAAGTATATCTGCTAGGTAGGAGATGCCTTTTTCATTCCACTTCCTAGCTGAACATCCTTGAAGTAGTGCCAGAGGCTTATCTCTGATTTTAAGGTTCCACCAAATGGATCTGTTGCCACAAGTTTTACCATGACAGTGGAATATGTTGTTGTCAATGATAAGATGTTTGACAGAATTCTATACTTTCCAGATTGATTTGAAAACAACAGAGCCTTAAACATTTATCTCGACCTCACCTGCTATGATGTAATTCATTGTTAGGTTTCTCCAGATTTTTCCTTTCTTGGGGTATCCCCTTAGTATGTTGTTTCTAATAAGAGCCTCCCATGGCTCATCACCCTCCAAGGCTTTAGTGATCCACTAAGTTGCCAAGGAGATGCCTTGAACTCTGAGATCTTTGAGACCTAGGCCACCTTGTTTCTTACCTTTAGTGCACCATTCCCACTTCACTGCATGCCCTATTTTGTTGCCTCTGTCATCTGACCATAAGTAATCCCTAATAACCTTCTAGAGATGGTTGAACTGATATTGACAGAAAAGCCAAGCTGAGGAGAAATAAAGTGTAAGATAACATCACCTTTTGGCATACTTGAATTCTGCCTGCCATGGAAAGGTATTGGTTATCCCATTTGACTAGTTTCTTTTCCACTTTATTCTTAACCCACTCCCACATTGTTTTTAGGTTAGGTTTAAGGGAGAAGGGGATGCCAAGCTACTTGACCTGGAAGTCTGGTCCTTCCCATCTGAGGTTCCATCGAGAAAGCCAATAAGGGGGCTCTTCTGTCCACCCTAGAAATAGACTTTTCCATTGATATTCTACTACCTGAGGCAAAGCAAAATAAATTAATTTTATCCATGAAGCAGGTTAAATTCTCTGCCTCCAATTTTAGCAATAAGGCTGTATCATCTGCAAACTGTATGTTTGAAATCTTCTTATCCTCAAGTAGTTGAACACCCCTAACTCTTGGTATATTAGAGTTATCTGAGATTAGGTGCCCAACTGCTTCAGCAACTATTACAAATAGGGCAGGGGCCAGTGGGCATCCTTGCCTTATAGACCTAGTCAACTCAAAACTTTCTGACCTAACACCATTAACCTCCACCCTTGCAAGGGCTCCTTTCATTAAGGTTTGGACCATATTAATAAAATTATTGGGAATACCCAGTGTAGTCATCATCATGTAAATGAATCCCCATTCTATCCTGTCATAGGCTTTCTCATAGTCTAGAAGAAGCATACATGTTCGTTGCTTAGATTCTCTAGCCCATTCCATAGCTTCCTAGAAAGTCACCACATTTTCCAGACTAAATCTACGTTTCACAAATCCAGTTTGGCTATAGTCAATGATTTTGGGAAGCGCATTTTTGAGTCTAGTAGCCAAGACTTTGGCTATGATTTTATATGAGGTATTAAGGAGAGTGATAGGTGTCCAGTTCTTAATCAGTGATTTATCACCTTTGGGGATAAGTTTAATCAATCCATTGTTAACATCTTTCCCCAAGGTTCCTCGCTCAAAGGCTTCGCTATAAACCTCCAATTGGTCATGGCCAATCCATTCTATGTTCTTTTTGTAAAATTCTATAGACAGACCATCTGGCCCAGGGGCCTTGTCTAGTGCCATCTGAGTAATGTCATCATTGATTTCTTCTACTATAATAGGTAGATTGAGCAAGGTTGAGTCTTCCTCATTAACTTTTTTGGGGATCACTTGGTTAATTTTGGCTCTAGCTTCTGACATCTCAACACCACTATCTTCAGAGGTAAAAAATGTATGATAGAAGTCTTTGAAGGTAAGGAGAATCTGTGATTGGTCAGCAATTTCGCACCCCTCAACCCAAATTTCCTCAATTCTACCTCTTGCTTCTTTCTGTTTAAGTAGGTTGAAAAAGAACATTGAGCCTCTGTCACCATGTTCCACCCAGTTACTTTTGGATCTGATCTTAATGCCCTTGAGCTTTGCATTTTAGATTTTCCTGAGCTCATCCTAAGTATTAGCCATTTTTAGAATGGCCACCTCTAAGGAGGGATTATTTTGCAGTTCGAGTTCTGCCCTAGATAGTTCTTCCTATAGTGACCCTTCTACCCATCTACCATCCCAAGCTTTCTTGCCTCCAGCAATTTGGAAAGAGATTTCCAACTGGCAATGTTTTGGGCCCATTTGTCTCTAGCACTAGAATATTTTGCCATAGTCATTAAACCATTTTATTATATAGACTGTGTTTCCAATGCCTAGATCATCCAGAAGGGAGGTATTTAGGCAGAAGGAATCATGCCCAAGGCTTTTCTTAGGGATGTGGCTAGAGGATAGAAATTTGGCAATGATGGGATGGTCGTCAGAGAGGGTATAGGGGATGACTCTAACTGCCCTACCCACCTCATCTTTCTGGCATTTAAAAGTTTCATGGTTGAAGTAAAATCGGTCCAATCTAGAATAGATTCTTTTACTAGCCTGCTGGAAGTTGCACTAGGTGTACCATATATCTTTATGGTCATCTTTGCAACCACTTAGGGGATCAGTGAGTTTATGCTTGCTTAGGAATTTATTCATGAAGTATTGTTCACAGCCTTTCCATTCCAACTTATTATCCCCCAGCTTGTCTTGATTGTTGACTACCATATTGCAGTCACCCCCCACAATCCAAGGGATATCTTCAAGAAAAAATAGCCATTTCCATAGCTCAGTACTCTCCCTATAGTCATTTGGAACATAGATTGAGCATATTCCAAACTTATTGTTGTGGTCTTCAAGTACAATCCAAACTGCCCTGTTGCAAGGTGAAGAGCCCCACTTCAACACTTGCTTAGCCTATAAGGGACTAAGGAGGATGGAGATGCCACATTTCCCCCGGTTGTGTGAGGTGGAGAAGGAAGTAGCTTCTCTCCAAATGCATTTAAGAGAGATATCTAGTGAGAATTTATTGGCTTTAACTTCCTGGAGCATCAAGCAATCAAATCCCTTATTGTCTCTCCTAAATCTCTGGACTATGTATTTTCTGTTTGAGGATTCCAGTCCTCTGACATTCCAAGAGGCGATTTTGAGATCCATAAAATTCATGTGGGGGATTTAGAGCTATTCCTAAAGCTTGAGAAGCATTTAGGGATTTCATTAGTATGTGCATCTCTAGGCTCTTTCTTGTTACTAGAGCCTACTGGTCTACCTCTTTTTTTTTACCTCTCTTTGGTCCAGAATTTCCCCTTCCACCATGGGGCTATCTTCTTTAGGTAGAGGGTTGGTGACTCTTGGTATCCTTTTGACTTTGCTATATTTGAGGAAATCTTCCCAAGGGCTATCAATAAACGGGACTATGGCCCAGTTTGGTTACTGCCATGCTCACTAAAGACATCTTTGAGGGTAGAGCCCTGATTGTGCTTCTGTGCGACGGTTTCTATCCTCTTGTTGACACCATCTAGACTAGTAGGGGTAACAGGGAGGGTTTGATCAGAAGGCTCAGATAGAGGAAAGGTAAGGGGCGGGTCAGGAGGATTGGCAGGAATGACCAATAGGTCATAGTCATGTAGAGAGCTCTTGATAGAAGGAACAATACCAGTTGTTTCATTATTTTCATCTGTAGTATCTATGTCATCTTGTCCCCCCTCCTTGGCCCCAGGCTTACCTTCATCTGAGGTCTTCTTATTTAGACTTCCCATGCTATCCATACTATTTTGGGTGGGGTCACCAAGAGGGGGAGGTTGGTCCACAAGTTTTTCATTAACATTACCTCTTCTCCTCTTGAATGGTCCATCAACTATTCTGATTCTGTCCAAGGCCAATTGCTGTGCATTTTTGGAATGTCTTCTGTTTTTTTAGTCTTAGGGGTAGGAGGGATCATGTCCCCATTTCTTATGCCATACGGTGTGTCCAGTGGGTTAAGACCGGCTTTATCCAGTCCAAGGGATACTGACAGAGCATCGAGGGAGGAAACAATGGGATTGGGTAACTCTGAGGAGCATGAGATGGACTCTGGGGTAGGAAGAATCTAAGGATTGACACTCTGAGCACCGGAGGGAGATGGGGAGTGATGCTAGGGGTCGCTTGTTTAGGCAGATTGGTCTCATTTCTGTTTGGGGGGCGAGGTTTAGGTCTGGAGGCTAAGAGCGAGCAGTTTCTTCTCCTATGGCCGTCTTTCTTGCACAAGAAGCATGAATTCAGACCACCCAAATACTCCAAAGGGCAAGAGAAAAGTTCTCCTTCTAAGTCAAAGACTAGGGTTTCGGGGATATCAATACCTGGTTTGATAGAGATCAGGATCCTTGCATCCATATGAGGAAGGAGTACATTGGATTGATCAATGCGGATGACTCTACCAAGAGAGTCAAGTGCTTTTGAGAGTACATTCTAGAGAAATGGGGGAATTTGTTTGATGGTTATCCATTTCGGGCATGAAAGGGCCATGATTTCTTCAAGGTTTGCATTACCTGACCAACTTAGGGCATGGAAATTACAGGCTCCAATGGTCCAGTATTGCCTATCGACAACGGTTTTTTGGCTAACTGAATCATTAAAAATAATAATGAAGAGACCTTTCTGTATCATTCTACAAAGCGAAAATTTAAGCCCTAGTTTAGAATTCCAAACAGAATGTAGCCAATTATTCATATAAACACGGGAAGGCAATTTATTAATGTCTTGAGCAGCCCAAAAAATAGCAGAATCACAAAGTTTACTTCTTTCTGCCTTAATTAAACCTACCATATTAGGGTTGGGAGAAACGATAAGTTGTTTGGGGGCAGAAACCTTACCTCCTTATCCATGTCCATCGTCTCCTCCGGTTCTAGTTTCTTGGTGTTTGTCGAGGAACTTTGCGCCATTTTTGTTGGCCTCTGAGCCAACCAATGCCTGTCTAAACGACTTTGATGCTTGTCCTAAGGGCGCGGGAGAGAGCGGATCAAAGTGAGTCTTCTTCACGGCGTCTCCAGCAGAAGGAATGGAGCCGTCCGAAGATGAGGCCATCTTTAAAAGAGGGTAGGGGGAGCATTAAAGACCCACAGAGTACAGAGGGCCGAGTAGGTGCCACGCACACTCAATGTGCAAAGTTGCAGAGTGCCTTTTTTCCCGAGCCTTTTTTCCTCTCTCGGCGATAACTTATGTTTTATGTTTCATATGTATATTTTTTCATTAAAACATTAATATTTTTTATGTTTATTTATTATTAATTTATTTATTATTACATTAATTTATTTTTAATTTTGTTTACAGTTTAAAAGATTTAAGTTTATTCATATGTATATTTTTTTAATTAACACATTAATATTTTGTATGTTTATAGTTTATTTATTATTAACTGATTTAATATTATACTACTTTATTTCTAATATTTTAAATTCTATTTATTAAAGGAAAAATAGAAAAATTAGTATACTAAGTTTTGTTTTATTTTTAAAACATAAAGTTTAATGGTTTTATTTTGTTTCTAAAGTTTAATGTTTTTTAAAATAAATTTTTATTTTATTTTTTCAGGTGTAATAAAAGTTCATTTTTGCATCTAGTTAATAAAAATAGAATTTAATATTTATTTATTTTGCATTATAGAGTTTTAAATAATTATTTTATATATTTGTTTTAATGTTTTTAAAATAAATATTCAATGATTTAAAATAAAAATATTTATTTTCTTTTGCATCATGCAGGTTGTAATTGAATGGCTTTGAAAAGATCAAAATTTGAAATATGGAAATATGTGACACAAAAAGGTACTGATCTCTATTGTATCAAATGTAAGAAAGATTTTACAGGAAGTTTAACAAGGGCAAGAGACCACATACGTGATATTGTTGGGGGTCCAGGAAGAGTTGTTAGAGCATGTCCAAAAGTGACTAAAGAAATGAGAGCTGATATAGAGAGAGAACTAGCCCTTTGAATGCAGGAAAGCTGAAAAAGACACAAGAAAAACAAAGAATTAAAAAGGATGTGTCCAAATTCACATCTATGATGTCTTCTTCTAGTTTACCCAAACCTACAGATGCAACAAAAAAAGGTGGAACATTAAACATCTTTTGGAAACTTGTAGAGTGACAACAGGTGGATGATGCATTAGCTAATTATTTTTATACAGGTCCTATTCCATTCAATAGACAAGAAATCATCATTTCCGTAATGCAATTCAAAAAATTGCAGAGTTTGGCAAAGGGTACACACCTCCATCTTTAGAGGCTTTCAGTACTACAAAGGTCCAAAGATAGAGTGCCACAAAAAATAGCTGAGATCAAAGCCTCTTAGAAGGCAACAGGTTGCACTATATTGAGTGATGGATGGTCAGATATATGTCAGAGGCCATTGATTAATGTTTTAGTGGCTTCCCCTGAAGGTGTTGTGTTCTTGAAAGTGATTAACACGATGAACCAAAAGAAAACTTCAAAGTATATTTTTTAGATATTAGAGGAAGTCGTTCTAGAAGTAGGCGTGGAAAATGTGGTGCAGGTGGTTACTGATAGTACAGCGAATTGTGTGAGAGCTGAGAAGCTGATTGTAGAGAAGTATTCACAGAATTATTGGTGCCCATGTGCAACCCATTGTGTAGATTTGTTGCTTCATGACTTGGCTAAGTTCCAATGGATACATGAAGCAATCCCTAGAGGGAGAGCAATTGCCAATTTCATTAGAAATCGTCTCACAGTGAGTCTTTACAGGCAACATCCATCTAGGGAGTTGTTGAGGCGTTGTGACACAAGGTTTGCCTCATTTTATATCACTTTGAAAAGAGCGATTGAAGAGAGCATCTTTGAGATCCATGATTTGTTCTAATCAGTGGGAAAATTCAGCACTTTCTATAAGTGCTAAGAGGAAGAACATAGAGAAAATCATTTTAAACAGCAACTTTTGGGAAAGTGGAGAAAAAGTTTTGAACATATGTGGGCCAATTGTTGATGTTCTTCGTATGGTGGATGGTGACACTCCTTGCCTTGGCATGCTTTATGAAAGCATGGATTGTTGTAAAGAGTCCATTCAGAGAGCACTAGAAAATGTAGAAGCAGAGTACATGGAGATATGGGAGGCAGTTGATTCCAAATGGAATATAATGCACACCTTTACATGCAGCAGCTTGCTATTTGGAGCCTAAGTTATTTCATATTTATAGACAAGCTGATTGTGAAATTATGGCAGGGCTTTGTGATGCCATTAGCAAGTATGAGCGAGATTGAGACACTGCAGCTCCAATCAGATCCTGGATATACAAGAAAGCATAAGGGATGTTTGGAATAGAAGCAATGCAATATGATTTGACACGAGCGGAGATGCCTGGCTATAGATGGTGGATGAGTTATGGAGCACAAACTCCTGAACTACAGCGCTTTGCCATTCGAGTATTCAGCCAGGGAGCAAATTCATCAGCTTTTCAAAGGAACTAGAGTTGCTTTGACCACATCCATTCCAAAAAGAGGAACAAGTTGTTGTCTGGAAAGTTGGGAAATCTTGTCTATGTTCGCAGCAATTTGAAATTGCTCATGAACAGATCAGCAAATGACTCCACATTTTATTCACAACAAGGAATTTCTAAAGGCATAGTAACTGTAGTTGTAGAGGAGCCCGACTTCTTGTATGATGAACTAAATAGTGATACTGATGACAATTCTACAGCAAATCAGCCAAGTGTTCTTGATGATTTGGAGCTTTTTTGAAGCTTTATAGTCTTGACTTTTGATTGTAAATTTTTGACAAAAAACCATCTTTGTACTCTTGATGATTTGGAGCTGTTTAGAATTTCTAAAGTTAAAACGCTGATCGTATCTTTTTTACCAAAAAAAACTTTGTAATCATGATTTGATTTCACATGTTTCTTATGGTTTATATCTTATAAATGTGATATCTTTTTGTAATCATTTCAAATCTATTTTGTAATGTTAAACTATTTTGATAATTTATAGGATATACTTTTTTTTTCAAATTATATAAGGCGAATTTAATGTCGAATTTTTTTTGAATTTTTTCGATCTTGCCAAACTTCATAGTTGTCAAACTCGAACTCAACTCGAACCTTGTGACTTAGGTCATGACTAGTTTAAGCGGGGGGAACTCTTATGTTAGGAAGAATTATCATTATTATTATTGTATCAACCATATTGTCTCCAATGTAGTAGGAAGACAATCAGCAAAACCTATCAATGTCATGTTGCCATCGTGCCAAGAATTAGTGATAAAGAAGCAAACTATATGCAACTCGTGTCCTCAAAGAGATGATGGTAATCAACAATTACAATTCAATTGATTAAATTATTAAATAAAGAACGATAGTGATAAAAGATTTTAAGGAAATCAAGATATCGAAATATATGATGAAAGGAAATATCAACTATATTGAAGAACGGTTAGTGATATCATTACAATGACAAGCATTAGCGACATCTAAAATGTGCTCAAACGCTGGTCATGAAGAGAGGATGGCAACTGTCTCTATCGCTAGTGGGGTATCCAGGACCACGAATAAGTAAGCTATCCACATTGAAGACAACGTAATTATGAGACCAATAATTGTTAATGTAATTCAAAGTTAGTATACAGGTTATCAGGTACAAAGGAGATTTCCTATTTAATACGAATGAAGATGAATATTGACAATTAGTGCAAAGAGTATTAAATGAAGATGTCATTACCATAGAAGCCCGTATCAACCAAGACCGATGGTTTAGAAAGAGAATAATTAGAATTGTCAAAACTCATCGTTAGTTATTAGAGAGTAGTGGTTAAGATAATGTTCCACAACTATGTTATATATAAGAGCAATGGCCATTCATTGTTGAGGGTGATTAACTACCACACCAACTACGACTAGTATGGAGAATAAGGGTGTAGCCATCATTACTCAAAGAGATGCAATTACTTAAGAAGAATAATGATTATGAAAGGACATGTCCTTCACCCTGTGCCTCTTCCTTTCAAACTCAAAGTATAAGGAGGCCCTCCCATTCAACCATTTGGGGGATTGAACATGAGAATACGAATAAAAACATTTTGGTACTGATCATGGAAGATTAAAGGAAATGAATCATATGTATTGCTGGCAAGCATCTATGAGTAAATACTGATTTACAGAATTCTCTATCCAAATTGTATTAGGAAAAAGAACTAATATATAATCCTATATATATACAGTCACACACACATATATGTTAATAATAATAATATCATAACTACATATATATAATATATATTATGAGAAATCTAATACATATATTTGAAGTATATAACTAAATTACATATCTAAATTATCAAATATATACAACTGATTAATAACATATGACTAAATGATCTGATATATCTGAATTATCAGAATCAACACAACATTGTTAATAAATATGACTATCTTTAATATATGTTATAATGCAAGCCAATAATAAACCTCATTATGGATAGGAGGTGTAGGTAAGAGGGTATAAGGCTGCCATCTAAGTAGACCACCTTGCTAGATGTCAAAGTCCTGCCCCCAAGGCCAAGAGGGTCAACGTCCTGCTCTTGGGCTTAGATTGGACGGGTTGAGGACCCTACTACGATCTTTCTACCGTTCCTACTATGATGAGCTAATTTACTAGTAGGTAAGAGGGTATGAGACTGCCATCTATGTAGATTACCTTGGTGGATGTCAAAGTCCACCCACCAAGGCCAAGAGGATCAAAGTCCCGCTCTTGGGCTTAGATTGGACAAGTTGAGGACCCCACTAAATCTTCCTACTGTTCCTACCATGATGAGCTAACGAACTATAGGAGATGTAGGTAGGAGGGTATAAGGCTGCCATCTAAGTAGACCACCTTGGTGGATATCAAAGTCCTGCCACCAAGGCCAGTCCCGCTCTTGGGCTTAGATTGGATGAATTGAGGACCCCACTACGATCTTTCTACCCTTCCTACCATACTGAGCTAATCAACTATAATGGATGAAGCATAGATAAGAAGCAAAGCAAGCAACCCACTAAGTAGACCACCTCGGTTGGGTGTCAAAGTCTTGCCATCGAGGCCAAAGGGGCCAAAGATCCACTCTTGGGCTTAGTGTGGGGTTGGCTTGGCCAAACCTATCATGACTCGGTCCCTATATTCAAGATTTGTTCAATAGCATAGAGAGATTGCATTTAAGTTCATATATATTAAGCTAATTAATATTATTAGTCGGTATAGACATATGTATGCAATAGTGTTCCCCATGCGATTGAAGGGTTTATAATCAAAAGCATAATGAAGAAAATGAATTTTTGGCTTAATCTAGAAGGGGGCATTACAAATGGTATCAGAGCTATGAACCTGCCATCCTGCATGGTAAATATGAATCAATGAGTCATTGTAGTCGATAAGAAGGAATTTAACAATGTGTGTATTGTGTGTGTACTTTGTGTATGCTTTGTGTCTTCATGCATTGATGAGTATACTTTGTGTATGCTTCATCTCTTCATGCATTTACGTGTATACTTTGTGCATGCTCCGTGTCTTCGTGCATTTATGTGTATACTTCGTGTATGCTTTGTGTCTTCATACATTCATGTGTATACTTTATATTTTCAAGTGTAGCCTCCATGTGCGGTTCTACTCTGGTTTATCTAGAATAAATAAATAAAGAAAGATGAATTTGAGGTATGCTATCATGCAAACATGGTTTTGGCAAATTCAAATGGCAACATCATGAGATGGTCTAAGATCGTTTCTCTGATGAGAAGAGAAAACTTGTCTTAAGTTAATTTACCAAATTTGACTATCAAATCATAAGGAGAAAACATAATTGCTTGAGGACACGCAATTTTAAGGGCAGAGTGTGATATCCCCTTTCTAAAAGATGATTTAATAAATAAATAATAATAATAAAATATTAAAAAAATATAATTTAATAATATTATTAAAACATAAAAATAAATAGATAATACAATCAAATTACAGTCTCTATAGAGACTAAATGTAATTATATTATCATAATTCTTTAGGGGACATTACAATAGTCATGACTACATTAAGCAGGGGGAACTCTAATGTTAGGAAGAATGATCATTATTATTTTATCAACCATATTGTCTCCAATGTTGTACGAAGACAATCAGAAAAACCTATCAATGTCATGTTCCCACCGTGCCAAGAATGAGTGCTAGAGAAGCAAACTATATGCGACTCGTGTCCTCAAAGAGATGATGGTAATGAACAATTACTATTCAATTGAGTAAATTATTAGTTAAAGAACGATAGCGATAAAAGATGTTAAGGAAATCAAGATATCGAAATATCAAAACATACGATGAAAAGAAAGATCAACTATATTGAAGAATGGTTAGTGATATCATTACAATGACAAGTATCAGCGATATTTAAAATGTGCTCAAACGCTGATCATGAATAGAGGATGGCAACTGTCTCTATCACCAGTGGAGTATCCAAGACCATGAATAAGTAAGCAATCCATATTGAAGACGAGGTAATTATGAGACCAATATCTATCAATGTAATTCAAAGGTAGTATATAGGTTATCAGGTACAAAAGAGATTTTCAATCTAATACGAATGAAGAGGAATATTGAGGATTAGTGCAAAGAGTATCAAATGAAGATGTCATTACCATAGAAGCCTGTATCGACCAACAACAGTGGTTTGGAAAGGGAATAATTAGAATTGTCAAAACTCATCGTTAGTCATTAGAGCGCAGTGGTTAAGATAATGTTCCACAACTATGTTATATATAAGAGAAATGGCAATTCATTGTTGAGGGTGATTGACTACCACACCAACAACGACTAGTAAGAAGAATACAAGTGTAGCCATCATTATTCAAAGACATGTGATTAGTTATAAAGAATAATGATTATGAAAGGAAATGTCCTTTACTCTGTGACTCTTCCTTTCAAACTCAAAGTATAAGGAGGCACCCTTGTTCAACCATTTGGGGAATCAAACATGAGAATATAAAAGATATATTTTGGTACTGATCATGGAAGATAAAAGGAAATGAATCTTATGTATTGCTGGCAAGCATCTATGAGTAAATACTGATTTACAGAAATCGCTATCCAAATTCTGTTAGGATAAAGAACTAATATATGGTCCTATATATATATAGAGAGAGAGAGAGACACACACACACATATACTTTAATAATAATAATATCATAACTACATATATATAATATATATTATGATATATATATATATGGACTATATATTTGAAGTATATAACTAAATTACATATCAAAATTATCAAATATATATATAATTGATTAATAACATATGACTAAATGATCTAATATATCTGAATTATAAGAATCAACACAGTGTCGTTAATAAATATGACTATCTTTAATATATGTTATAACGCAAGCCAATAATAAACCTCATTATGTATAGGAGGAGGTGTAGGTAAGAGGGTATAAGGCTGCCATCTAAGTAGATCACCTTGCTAGATGTCAAAGTCCTGCCCCCAAGGCCAAGAGGGTCAAAGTCCCACTCTTGGGCTTAGATTGGATGAGTTGAGGACCCTACTACAATCTTTCTACCATTCCTACTATGATGAGCTAATTTACTAGTAGGTAAGAGGATATGAGACTGCCATCTATGTAGACTACCTTGGTGGATGTCAAAGTCCTACCACCAAGGCCAATAGTCAAATAGTTCAAAACTCTTATTGCATATCTCATAGTCATATCTGATTTCTGAATATCGCATATGATCATCATCATACCAATAATCAAAATGGTCTGTAGACTTTATGTCGCTTAATTAGCACCAACCTACCACAAAATATTTAGGGGTCTCATACATTTGGGTAATGTATGCATGAGGTCCATAACTACAATACAAAAAGCGCAAGTCCTACCTACTGATATAAAGAGTAGTAAAAGAACATTCTGCCCTATATATTATCAAAATTAGGGCTATATTCTATGTCATATTCCTAATACTAACCGTGCAGTCAACTCTATTCCTCAAGTAAGCTCACATCAATATGAGTGTTCCCATGGCTTGACGGGCCAGCACCATCATCACCTTCCATATTGTCGTTTGAAGCACCCATGTTGCCTTTCCTAGTCGGCTTCAGTGTGATAGGTGGAAGATAGTGAATCCTATCAATATTGATATCTGGCATGTCTACAAGGGCCTCATACCCTATTGCATACATATATTCTTTCCACCAACGGTCAAAAGAGGCAGGTTTAAGTTGAAGACATTTCATAAGGAAATTTGCACTCAACATGATTTCTTTCTTCCTTGCTCCAAAGAGCTAAGGATTCTTGACAATTAACCAAGGCCTTTTAACCATCTCCACCCCAAGATTTTTGACACCCACATCAATGTAATCTTCAAGATAAGGGATCGTGAAGTTTTCATCAACATTCCATACTGTAATGTCCAGTTCTTCCAATAACTCACCGCAAAAAACTGCTTTGCAAAGATTGATGGCATCATTTTATGTTACTCTTGTTACCAGGAGGCATGCAAATGTGGCAGGTTTATCGTAATTCACTCAGATACAAAGATCATAGTCCAACATTTCTTCACCCATGATGGTTCTAACCGCTAGATTCGTTAAGTCATCCAGTTCATGGAGGATTCTACCCTCTTTCTGGTTTGATTCACCCCTTAAATGCCATAGTCCTACACTCGCCTACAAGGACTAAGCTCAAATTGGACTCCATGTTTCCCGCTAACTTCAAAGTCACTCCAAATAACAAGATAACTTCCCTTGAGTTTGACAATAGATAATAAAGGCAAATCCTAAAAGTAGCCAAATTGTCTAAATCCGCATGTGTGTCATCAATAATTATAAGAGGTGACGCCAATGGTGCATAAATAATGACGGCTTGCAGAACAGATTACCATGAGCTTTTCTCAATAGTTATACTGGCCTTCAGGTTGTATGTCGTACATGGGAGTAAAGGCTTGAGGTATAGACGGATGATAAAAACAATAATCAAAAGAACATGAAGCGTGAAGAAAAGCAAAATCGAGGGATGACCCCAATCTAAGGGTGGCAATCATGAGATAAAGGGGGAAAAGAAGAGCAAGGTAATCAAACAAACGAGAGTCACCAACCAAGCAAAGAAGAGAATCGACCTAGAAGTTAAGGAGCCACGATCCCAAAGTAAATGATGGAAATTGACACGTGGCAAATGGAAAGCAAAGGGAAAACAGCAGGAAACGGACCAAAGGGAGCCAAAGAAAGGACAAAGAAAAAAGTCAAGGAGAGCACATATATATATATATATATATATATATATATAGTGTTACCCGGAGACCCGTCTCCCCTCCTCCAGACGCGTCTCGGAGACTTTTCGCGTCTTCGGAGACTTCAAAAATGGCCGGAGACTTCATGGTGAAGTCTCCTGAAGAATCGAAGTCTCCGATTCCAAAAAATGAAGTCTCCCCCACGTCTCCTAATTAAAAAACAAATTTAAAATACAACATTAAGTCATTTTATGATTTTGACCCTTATTTGAATGTT
>MU226021.1:296108-312886 GCA_018584345.1 Thuja plicata
CAAACATAGCTCCTTCAAGTGCCCTGCTAGAATTAGTAATCTTGATTTTTCCTGAAATAGTCACTTACTATAAATACTAATATTAAGTGTGCCAAACTAAACCTAACGAAGAGCAATCCTGAACACTTCTGACCTCTGGAATGGGAATAAGCCTCCTGCATTGCCAGCTGGGACCCTCTAATAATCAGTTTTAGCCCACGATGGTCAATAATAGGCTAATCCAATCATAAAGCACATCATCTCAAAAAGGGGAAATTACACGCATCATCTTCATGCTTCCAGATTTTCATCATTGTGATGTCTTGTTGTAATATCTTCTATGAGCCATGTTGTAAATGCATTAAACTAAAGTGTTATATCTTCCATGTATTTTGTCATTGAGGCTTCATTGGATGTAATCCTCTGCATTTAGTAGGTTTGGACCTCTATTGTGAGACTTAATGCATGTCTCTAGTCAAATTAGAATGTACCAAATCTGCAATTTGCGAGTATCCGGTTGGTGTGTAAGATCCATGACTTGATCTAACCCAAATTCTGCTCCAAATTTGTTAAACAAATTGCATATTGCCTTGGAGGTATTTTGACAAACAGTTTGCAAGTATGCAGTGTATAGTTTCAGTTGTTTGGCAATGTTTCAATCAGGATTGACATATTCATATGCATAAGCCAATAATAGAAATAGAGCAGCAAATAACAGTGATTTCCAATAACCAATTACTGGTGCTATTCTTCAGAAGTTAGAGATAGATAATCACTTAACAGGTATAATAAGACTCATTCAAATATTTGCTGAAGTTGCACAACAGAGATAAATATCATTGATAGATGGTACCTTTTATCTAAAATACATCATTCAAATGACACCTGAGCATATAAACCTACACCAGCATTTGGTTGCTGATTATGTTCTCACAGGAAGAACTCTACAACAGCAGTCTTGAATAGAAGATTAACTCTTTCAGATAGTGACAACACAGTGATGTACAAGAATATAGGTAACGGAATCTTTCAGACTTAGATTCTTAACTCTCTCCAATTATTCTTTCTGTTGTTATTGTGTACCTGGTACTTCACTGGGAATGCCCAATTATCCGGATGAACTTATACAAAATTACAAACTCATCATGACACTTTTTGTCCTCATTTGCCAATCTGGGTAAATAAAACATCACAATGCTCAATTCTCAATACAGTCAAAACTCCTGCACTACACATGAATGCTTCCCAACAACAATTGAGCTTCCCAACCCCAATGACACTTAAATTCCATGGGATTCCTGACAACATATTTATCACCTGCACACAACCATGATGAATAGACATCAATGCTTGATGCAAAATGGTGTCGTGATCTCTGAAGGGTATATGTTGAAGGCTTAATTTCTGTCGTAAATAAGCAATTCTCTTTTCAAGGCTCTTCTGAAATGTCTTGAAACCAGTCTCCACACTAACAGAATAGCGAACTACTTCCCAAATGTCGTGGTGTGACTTCACATTGCAAGCAAGGATCCAATATATTGGCGTTGAATGAATATAAACCAATATTGAATATGTATCAAGCTTGGAGTTTCCAAAGGCGGAGATATTGATAGTCTTCACATTATCACTAAACTCCAATATATTTTGTTTCACAATAATAATTCTTTAATATATTTGCAATATTAATCTTCCAGAAATATAGCCTGCAGCAATACCCAAACAAATTGCACCTGTTAAATACATTAGTCTTTGGCAGTTCCTTGGCAAATATAACACTTCAGCACCACATATAATGAGGATACCAATTCTTCAAAGTCCCTGATGATATTATTTTTCACAAGCCATTATTAACTAATCCGTCGAACATGAGATAGAGCGTTCCGACAAATATTAAAGACAACACACAAATATTAAATCGAACCTTCAATAATTCAATGATAATATATTTAATTCCTGGCTTTGACTCTTCTCGCCTTGGCTCAATAACAATCGGCTCTTTTATGTAATATCTCGTTCTCTATTCACGGCTTCACAATTATTAATTGCATTATTTTGTGGAATTAGAATGATTCGCCCAAATGTCATTTAGGACCTTCAAATTCTTGGACAAGGTAGTATAACATCTACTTTCGAAAAACAATAAACCCCGTAATTTTGCTCACACCAAAATATAAATATTCAGAATAAAATATTCAAAGAGCTATTTGCCAACAATATTCGGGAATATATAAATAATTCAGAATTCAACATTTTATTTAACTCATATTCACATACATCACCGTTTATCAAATTCCAAACTTCTAAAAATAAGCACAATAGCCAACTCTGGGTGTATCCACTTCCCAAGAAGATCGGGTTTCCGTCCAACATTCGATCAACTCCTGAAGGTTTTCGTCTCCAGAAATTTTAACCAATGCAAATGCATCAGACAAATTTATCAATTTAAAATAACACTTGAACACATTTTGAATAATCCTCTCCTTGTACCTTTATAGCAATCTCCAGAAAACTCTTGGCTTTCCCACTCCTTGACCTTTGGTATTCTTTTTCACTTTAAAGTGACTTTCCTTTATTAAATAATCCTCTATTGACATAGTCACTTTGACTGCTTAATTAAATAATTAAATTTAGTCGTCATTAAATTTAATATAATTTGACAACTTAAAAGTTAATTATTTAATTGATTTCTAAGTCACTTGAAGGCATTGGTGTAAGTGACATGTTTTTGAAGAATCAAGGAAATTTTTAAAAGTTGTTGGTACAACAGCAAGTTGTGATAGGCATGAGCTTCAAGAAAATATGCTTGCTAACAATGAAGATCAATGCTCAGAAAAGGTAAACATGGAACTTGTTGTTGAGGTACACAAAAGAACATGAAATATGCAAAGTACAAAAGGAAGAAATTGCAGATCAGTAGTTAGTCATACTTCATGAAGGTCTACATGCTATCCCAGTTGAAGAACCAATTCTAAATACAATGATTGATGATGAAATAATTTTAGATAATGTAAAAGTAAATGATCGTGGTCCTGCAAAACGAAGATCAACAAACTGCTTCAATGATTGGAGAAGGATATGAGGAAATGATTGATGACTTACGTCACAAATTCATCACTAATAATACACAAAGATTTCCAAATAGGTGAAAAATTCCATGTTTTTGAATATGCTATGTCTAATTTTCATCACATAATATGTATTAATTGGTGTGATGTTCATTTACATGGTGTCGAACACGTGTGGGATATTGCATCGACAATTACGACTGCCTGTAGCTACAAAGGTTAACTTGCTACATCCTATTCTAATGAATGGTACACAAGATTCTCAACCCAAACACACAGAATGCTAGGTTGAGTCTTTCCATACTGTCAATTTGGAAATGTATCATTTTCATTATGGATCACTAACACATAAGACATGTAAGTGGTTTAGTCATGGGCCCAACGAACTACCTCAACTTTTATTTTGCATGATAAATTTTCTGAATATGAATGTGAGGTAGCCAATTTTTTCTTTGAGAATAAAGATAAACCTGGTAGGCTTCGCACCATGACATGTGCCTAGTTACTAGTGAGTAAACTGGAAAATTATGAGAGGTTGGGTGTTCTAGGATATCTGATATCTATTTGTTTAAGTTCCCTTGCACACAGTTAGGATAGGTTTTAAATTGAATTAGTTTGCTTTCAATTTTAGTTTGAGTTTTCTTTCCTACTATAGATTAAATTTCCTTTTACTCTTGGATTAGTTTCCCTTCCTATTTTTTGGTTTCCCTAGTTTGCTATAGTTTAGGATTTGCCTCTAAGAGATTGGAACTCCTTGTCATTGTGATGTGGCTTGTGCATATGGTATAGTCGTAGTTATCTTTGCTGAAAATGTTCTGGCTCATTTCCTTGACAAAAGCCCAGATCAAAATCTCAACCATCGATTAGTTTGCTTCACTACCTTATTTGATTAGGCGATGCACTTGTCTCGAAATGCAATTACTTTTTGCATTTTATAGCAAGTACCTTGATTATCACTATTACATTTAAGATTTGGTTTCAATTAAGTGGTTGTTGTCAAAGGGATGTTATGCCAAGAAACAATCCTAAACCCTGCTTTAGCGACCACTACAATCCTCAAACCCTCAATAAGCTTCATTTCTTACAAGTCTAAAGGATGAAAGAAAGAAAATATAATTATTCAAGCCAAACGTGCAAAGAAAAAATATTCAAGATTGACTAAAGGGGAGATGTGAGCAATTCTACCGAGGTTATGGACACTCGGTCGGCAATAAAACAATGTTCACGAGGAATATAGGCGATAACCATGCCCGGGCTATGGACACCTGACTGACAGAGAGGCAATGTCTAGGTTGCTTTTGGAGTAGTCATTCTGTGTAGCTTGTCATAACTGAACTTAGCCGTCATAACTTCTCTCAAGACAGAATGAACTCATTTTCACAGACACAATTAGGTATCATAACTTAATGCAATTAGTAGTTTTATTTCCTTCAAAGTATATTCCTTTCCATTCGGGTTGGTTGGGGTGGTTGGCCAGAGATTTCAAGTTTGATTCTAATGTTTATCCTCGAAATGTTTAGTAACATTTCCTAGCAAAGTCACCATTTTTTGTGCCTTGCACACATGCCCCATCGTAGATAGGGACTTCGACCTCTCTTTTGTGCCCTAAGGCTAGTTTAGGTTTGCGTTGTGTCGTCTCTCTCCATTTTGTAATGTCCCCTTTCTAGCACTTATAACATGATGTTATTGTTAGCCTATTTCTCCATTGTCTCGTAGGCTAACCAGGACATTTAAGGGACTTTGAGGCCATTTGGCCTGGGCAGTTTCAGTTGCAGATCATTTCAAGTTGTTTAGGTCATATTCTGGGCGTGCTTAAGATTCATAGCAAGTCATTTCAACATGGTCAAGACCTTGAATGATGGTGACATGTCGATGGTAAATGTTTAATATCAACAAAAGAATTTTAATATCTTGATATGATTTATTATGCATTAATAATGTTAGTTTCTAAAGTTAAATATAAATATTTAACTTTATTAATGTTGGACTATAGTAAGTGGAAAATATTTAAATATAAAGTTCCCTTTATTTTTGTTGGCTAAAACTTTTGCAAGTAACTAAGACTATAACTTGGCAAAATTGTAACTTTAGACAGCAGTGTGTGAAATTTCTTTCTCCTCTCATCAATAGGGGAGGCTCCCTTCTTACCGTAGGTGGCTACAACGGAAACTGAACTGAAATACAAACAATTCCTATTGCTACAATAATACCGGTGGCTTAAGGGTTGACGTAAGAACAACATTTAAGACAACGGTTTACTTATAATAAATTGAAACAAATACAAGAACACAAAGTCTCTTGCACTTACTTCGAAAGATGATTCTGAAAATAGAATAGCTAGGAAAGCATCAAGTCTTTCACCGAATATCCTCTTTCTTGACAAAAAAACTTATCACTGAAGCCCAATGTCTTCAACTCTAAGTAATTGCAGTCACTACTATCTATAACAATTTGTCCTCCTGCAGCACAAAGTCTTCAAAAGTTCAAATTGGCTATGAATGCAGTAGGCAGCTCAAAGTCTTTAAAATTGAATTCAAATCCCTCTTGAGCAAGACTCCAAAACTTACAATCAATATTCAGAAAATGTCGTCACATAACACCTTGAATCAACACAAAGTTTGAAAGCAAGTTGCCCTTTTTATTGAAAGCAATCTGATTTACATCCAAGCACAAAGTCTTAGAGTGCATATACAAACTGGCAGAATTTTTTGGCATTGCCAAAAGATAAAAACATACAATGGGCTTACTCCTTTATATAGGAAAAGAGGAGAGAGAAAGGTGGAGAGGAAAGGGGAAACCCTTAACCACCTTGACTTATTCAATACTTATCCTTAACTAACTAACTTTGACTTATTCAATGCTACAAGGCTTAAAGCACGTGTCACATGATTACATGAAACAACTTAGCATGTGACATGTGATACTATCACATGTAATTACATCTTGTTTTTACATTAGATGTAATCTGTCAAATACAAATTACAAATACATGATGAAAATATTCTAAGTGTTTGACAAGACACGACTTCTATTACATCATCCTTTATTAGTCCTCATGTTGCTACACGATGCCAGATGATTGGTGTGTTCTGGTTTGGTGAAAGCATCTCGAGTCGGAATGTGAATCTGCATCCTTGATTGTTTTCTATTGATGGCCTCAACCAATCGCCTTCTCGAAATCAGTTTTGAAAGCTTTCTATGCTCTCATCGTTTCATCGCTCATCTCTTTCTTTGAATGTGTCCATTATGTTGTCATTCTTTAATTATCGGAAAAGGCCATAACATGGTCTTCCAACCTAGAACTTTGCAGATCTGGAAGAGTATGCGTATAGGATACGAGTGGAAGGCCTTTGAGCAGCGAAAGGCAATGGATTTTAGGCAAAATCAG
Organism: Thuja plicata; assembly: GCA_018584345.1. Lineage (NCBI taxonomy): Eukaryota > Viridiplantae > Streptophyta > Pinopsida > Cupressales > Cupressaceae > Thuja > Thuja plicata. Next base: position 302,541 of record MU226021.1, read on the forward strand.
CTCTTTTTATGAGGGAAAAACTCAAAAACAGGTTTTTTAGAGGCACTGCATGTATGCGGACAGCAAGCTTTGAGTAGATAAAATGAGGAAGGAAAATGGATGATGGTGTTTTTATAGGAAACATTTGCAACTCATACAAAGCCAATAAAGCATGAAAGTGGGCTTTTTGGTCTACATTGCATATTGGGAATCTCCATTTGTTTACTCATAAGTGAGATGTTTATGTCTCATTACAAGTCATTCTTCTTTGACATATAAGCGTGGGGGTGGGCTTTTTGGTTAGCTTTGCATATTGGGAATGACTTGGCTCTTTTTCCTTTCTTTTTTGAAATATCTCACATCAAGAACAGGGTTTTTAGTCCCGACTACATATGCAAGATAGATGAATTTTGGAGCTTTCTCTTTGTGGGAGGAACTTATATCTCAGCTGCACTTCAAGGGGAAGTACTTGCTTCTTTTCTTGAATCATTTTGGGAAGAACTTGTATTGTTGTGAGAACAATACATTCAAACTTCTGAAGCCAAAAATCTTCTTTTGAATTACCAATGCTCTCATTCCAAGATTACACAAATCTGAAAATGATTTTTAAAAAACAAAAATGTAAACACAAAATAAGAATAAAGCAAAAGAAACCCTAGCTTGCACCAAAAAGATTTCAAAAAGGAAAGCATAGCTCTTCTTTGAACTTGCAAATGTAATGAAGAAGACTCAAAACTTTAAACCAATCTTCTCAAATCCAAATGATTTCGAATTTGGAAGAAGATCCCAAGATCGCAGCTATATAGGCAATGAAGATTGAAAAAATCTTCCCCAAATCAATGCGTTTTTTGAGTCAATAGAGGATTTTTGACAAGTGTTCAAGATAGAGAACAAAAATGCACGATAATAGCAACAAGAGAGACCAAATCCAACGTGCAAATGCTTGAGCTTGATAGAAGATGCTAACACATCCAAAAGTGGCGCTCTTAGAGAGTAAAACATGATTTTGGTGGATGCAAAACATGCTGAAAGTGTCGTTTTTTCTCTAAATGGTCTTCTTGATCCAAAATGTAAGTATCCTTGGTTGCAAACAAAACATCGAATCCCGTTTTTGACCAAAAACATGTCCTAGACAGGCTGTTTGAAGGAAAACGCAGGTATTATCAACAAATACATGCCTGAATTTTGCTATGAAACATATAAATTGTTTCATAGGAGGTCTATTTGGTTGGTTAATTATCATGTTGAAATCACTTTACCATATGATATGAGAAGTATATGAGACACATACCCTGTTAAGAGTTTGGGCAGACAAATATTTGTTCAAACCCTCGATGGGGTATGACACAGTTTTTAAGCATACCGATACACATTTTTTAAATGTTTTAAGGGATTTTTTATAATGATTATTTGATTTATTGTTGTGACACATAGTCACTATGAAATAGATGACAAGAGATGTATTGTTTAAAGTTCTGTTAAAAAAAAGGTGTGTTTGCATATGTTCTTGAGTCTCCAATTGTTATGAGACAGGCAAGAAATGCTCTGTAATGAATCAAAGGTTATACTTTGTCCATAAATATTTTGGTTTTATAAAATGATGAGTAAGATATTCTCAGCCAGTGAGGCTTGTAACCAATGACGTTCTTTTGCCAATGAGGCATTTTTTATTAAGCCAGTGAGACATTTTCGAGTGGTTTTTCATCCCTATGAGGGTTTTCCACTCATGAAAAATATTATTACGGTTTCTCATTATTTGTGGTCTATTTGGTCTGCAAGTTCAAGTTGTTACAGCTGTGAATATTTCAGCATATGGGTTTCTATGATGTCTTCGGCTTTTGTGATCTGTTTATGTTCTTTATGCTCATTCATGTTAGATAGCTTTGCATGCATAATGCTATACTTGATAATTGAATTGTTCTGAAACTTTCATTCTACATGTTCAAAGTTGTGAAAGATTAATTCAAGGTCATTTTGAATTGGTATACCACTGATTCACCCCCCTCTCAATGGTATTGTACTCCAACACATGTATATACAAATATATGTATATGTGTGTATGTCTGTATAAGTACAGACGAACCCGTACTCATACCTGAATCGGCAACTTAGTGGCACTACTATCTATCAATGTACTCTGATCAAATGTCCCTAACAAAGTAGATCTTAGCTTTGCAAATGAAATGTATGATGTAAAACAACCAAGGCCAGAATGTTCTTACACATTTTTGTCCTATCGCTCAGTTGATTAAAGTGATCATCGAAAGAGTTCTTTCTTGAATTTATTTCTCTAACTTTTGGCAAACAATTGGGCCACTTTGTCTCTTTTTACCAATGTTTTCCTACTTGTTTCAGGAATTCAAGGAGGTTTTGCTCCATGCATTATCATATTTATTTCTCGGGTCTCTCATACAATATTAAGATATATATTCCCACGAAATCTGCATGAAATTTACCAATGATGTGGTTATTTGCTATACTGATTTCCCTCTTCACAAGGTCAAAGTCTTTTGCGCAAGTACTTACCAACTCATGGCCTTGAGATGTAATAGAAAATGAACTTTTAGAAAACACGAGATAATTAGTTTAGCCATGAAACACTTTAATTATTTGTTTGTGAACATTGCAACAACAATAGAATAAACTAGAAAGGAATATCAAGAATGCACAGAACACAGAACACAAAGATTGTGTAGAAAAAAACTTCAGGTCAAAAACCCCACAAAAGCATCATCCTTTTTATCGAGAAAGCTTGCATTGTTTAACCAACTCTAGAACTTGGTTTTCAATTTCTCCTCTCCTTCCAAATGCAGGCCTCAACTTCCTCTTGCATATTTTTGTCAAATACCATAGCACAAGTCCAATGACATATTTTTTTTCACAATCAATTTTTCTTTGAATATAGGCTGGATGCAACCCCTTGTTATAATTTAGCGGTTATGCCTTTTCATCAAGACATATATTTAATAACTAATACAGTAATCTTTTATATTAAGGTATTAATTAATTGATCCTACGGTTACTTCCCAAGCTGCTCCCCCCGCGCCTTTTCATCTAGGCATATATTTAATAACTAATACAGTAATCCTTTATATTAAGGTATTAATTAATTGATCCACTAAAGTTTACATATGGGTTATACTTCCATAATATATAAGGTTAAAACTTATGTCAAGTAGGGCCTTATTAATATTTTTGTGACCAGTTTAAATGAGTGTAGCCCGAAATAAACATTCTGCTCTAATAGGAACCTAAAGACATGCAAGGGACATTCCCTACACAATATACAAATCATTTAACACCTCCAATTTTGTAAAAATGTCCCCAAACGCTAAGGGATATGGCAAGTTCTTATGGATGTCTAAAAGGACATGAAAGCCCATAATTTTCTTTTCTAGGAGGGAGAATGACTAGGAGATTTTTTTGTCCCAGCCCCTACAAATTCTAGGAATGTTTCTTAACAAAAGCTTGGCTCAATGTGAATTCCTAGAGCAGTAATGACTGCTTCCATATGATACTATGACAATTTCCATGCAACACCTCTACAAACAATACAAAATGTGTTCCATTTGTACTGCCCTTCAAAACTTGAGCCAAGCATTACCTTAAATGCTGTTTATGTAACTATCAACTCCAATACTATGTATGATGAATGTTCAACACAATCCATATTAACAGTTTCTCACAATTACTTTTTCATTAGTCTTCATAAATACACTGTTTCATTGTGTATTCATAGGGAAAGTTAAAACTAAACATTTTTCAATGAGCTATTTCAGTTTACTCCTTGAACTATGATTTGCCCATATAAAAGTGGGGAATGGGCATTCTAGATATATGTGATAAAACAGGATGATTGAAAAATCAATAACATGCCAATCCCACAAATCTAAGTTTCTAAAGCTGCATGATATTCCATAAACCATCTTTTAGGACAATATTTCTTAGCTATTTCTATTTGTTCCTTATCACCTTTCTTGGATTTAATGCATACATGACTTAGCTTTGTTTATTACAATGTTAATTAATACATAGATTTGCGTCACTATCTTTCTTTATTCATCGCCAATTTGACACCCAACAACTACTCCATTAATGACATATCTTCGTGTATTTGTAATATTATGTAGCTAGATCTAAATGTGTCAAGTATATAATTATATGCAAATAAATCATCCCAATGGAAAAAAAAATGAAACAAAATTAATCATTCCCTAATATTTCATCGTAAAAGATGATTCTACCTGATAGACAAGAGGGGAACCCTGAAATTCTTTTTCAAAACATTGCTCTTGCAGGATCGTTCGAATCTTCATATGCCCCCACTTTTTCATCTTAGGACCTTGATGATACCCTGGAACAGATGCTACCAAACGGACCTGAAATAATAGCCAAAATATACAAATAATTTACCCGGAAAGCACACAATTATTTTGGAGTCTATATCTAAACCTATTAGAAGTAGCTTCAACAAAATTTGCCTTAAAAATAGAAAGAATCCAATCAATATCAATCTCAAGTCATCCCAAACTATTGTAACCATTGATAACAGAAAACACATCACAACAATAATGCAATTTAAAACTTAAAACTTATAAAATTTCTCAAAAGATTATTGAAGTGGTACTTAAGGATATGATTCATGAAACATGACCATCATTTATATAATAGATACCTATGAACATACTATAAAGCACACCCGTTGATCTAAAGAATTTATACGAATTCTCAAATTTTAAAGCTTTCAGGGCAATATTTTGGTTTGAATTTTAGCAATGTCAACTTGTCCCCATCACTAGCCCATTCTACCAATTTTTTGGACAGCTCTATATATTTTGCATTTCAGGTACTTGATTTTTTGTACTAATTTCAGTCATCTATCATCCCATCATCAAATCCAAAAATATTTGAAGTCTTTCAAAAAATTTCTGCTTTGGAAACAATGGAACAAATGGTTACAATTTGCATATTCATTATGGTGTAGGTTTTTATCATTTTAATTAGTTTATTATTTACTTTCCTACACCTAGTTTAGCTTGGCTAGGCTAGGAAAAATATGAGTCATAGGGTGAGTTTTTACACTTTTTCAAAAGTGTTACCCTTTCCTCTTTTGGGGATTTGGGAGTTACACTTTATATTGGATGATATATCCACTTTCCTTCACCTTGCATTTCTCATAAATACATTGGCAACTTAATTAATGGAATGGCCTTATTCTAGCTAGTTGTTTTTTACTTCAATATACCAATCATGTTTTGGCTATTTTCTCGGTAATAGGTCTTAGTTTTCGTTGCTTATACAAAAATATAGCATGGTATCAAAGAAATAATGTCCTAGTTTTGTCCATATTCTATATCAAGAGAACTTGAGTTAAAAAAATTAAGCAGGGTTGATTACTGTTGAATGGTCATTTTTTGACCTCACCATTGTGCCAAAAAGGTTCAAAATAGTAAGCATAGGCTTTTGTTTTGTCTGAATTCCACATCAAGAAACCAACTAACCTAGGGTTTAAATACATCTTTTATGATCTCTTTTTGCTAAATCAGCAAAATTCAACCCTAGGATCAACCTTTCATTCGCTCAAATTTAATCACTTTGCCTAGACACCTGATCATCCTTTCCTAGAGGGACATGGATTGAGAACAATTCTAGGCTATTGTGCAGCATGTATTGTATAATGATAAAGGTCATTTGAAGGTTTTAGCATGTCCTATAATGTTTGGAAAGGGTCAAGCTCACTTTTACTGAGTTTAAGATTTGCACTAGCTAAGGTTTGTACTAGGCATTCAAAGTCCTTTTTTAGCCTCATAGTCAAAATAGCAGCCAATGGGCATTACCAGCTTGCATTCCTAGCTCAACAACGTATTTTTCAATGGCACATTAATTATATCTAATCAAGTTAAAATAAAAAGTTCAGTTCCTTATGACATTATGCTGAGCGAAATTGGGGAAACTCCTATTGAAGCAATTCTAACAATGTGTCTCATAAGATATTAAAAGGAATTGAACAAATGTAAGTTAGTAGATGGCCTAAGGTTGATTTCATCTCATAAGATATTAAAAGAAATTGAACAAATGTAAGTTAGTAGATAGCCTAAGCCTGTTTTCAATGACAACATGAGCAAAAGAAAAAAGACATGGATGAAACAAAACAGTAAATGGAAGAGCAATTGGAATATTTACTTGGATGCTTGCCCCACGAATAACAAAGAGATAAAAGCATTTGTTTCAGATAATTTTACATAGGTGTATGGGGTAAAGTGCTAAGGAGAAAACATAAGAATGATCTTCAAGAGTTTAACCCCATGTCTGATCATCAACAAAAAGCGCACATACCAGCCAATATTCTATGGAAAGCTAAGATTTTTATTGCTCAATTAAGAACCAAAACATCAACTAAGATGTAAAAAGGGAGGGTGGAAAAGACCTAAAGAATCACGGAAGAAAGGATGTGTGTCTTTTGTAATACTAGGGCAGTGGAATCAGAAAAAGACCTTAATTATGGAGTGTGATGCCTTCATGGACATCACAGACAAGCATGCCAATATAATGACAGCTATTTCTGGGTATACTTTGTTCAGTGAGGAGACTATTAAGAAGATGGAGGATGCTTATCATCTTTGTAATACACTGTGCTAGTTCTGGTCTATATTTTCAGTTTCGATTGATGATATTTTCACAAATACTTGGCAGGAATGTATTTCACTTCTGATTTTTTGGAGTGTACGAATGTTTTATGAGGTTTGTTTGATAGTTTTCTCAATGTTAATACATAAACAATTGCTTGGAAATGATAATTAACTGACTGCATAAACACATAACCAATACACCACAACCACTTATGCCTTAGTTGTTAATAACCGGGTGGTATCTTTTCTCAGTAGTGTTTACAAAGACACATTGCCAAAACTTCCATCATACTGTAATAGTATACATGCTGGCAAGTATATATGACATCTGAAATCGATTACATAATATCCATAGGCATAAAAACAAACACCTTGCAGTCAAACTGAATTTTGTTGCTCAATGACATAGTACAGACACAATGACAAACACTTGCTACATTTCCTTTAGCGTGCTAAGCATGAACGTGAGATAATTTCCAGAGTTCATGACTAGGCTCCAAGACCAAGCCACTTAAAAAACAACAATACCTCTGATCTTCTAATGTTGAAAACTCATTTGACTGAAGCAACCGCTAGGAATGTTTCCAGCATAACTTATGTATTACAAACAAGGGAGAGAGAGTAACAAATTAATAGTGAGACGTTTGCACCTGGGGCTGCTTTCACAGCCTGCACCATACAAATCGATTTCCAGATCTCTCAGAGACTCCAATATGTTAGGTGTCTAAACTGGTCCTAAGTGTGCCGTCCCTTGACTTGCTCCCACCATGAATGTTTGGGTATGAACTCTGCCCAATGATAGCCGCAGAGATGAAAAGAAACCCTACTTGCCTTGTATGTAGAACCCGCACCTGCAATACTCTGCCACGGCAACTATGGAGGAGCCACGATGATATTTTTCTTCAGATGGAAACTTGAAACCATCGTCTATAGGGCTGGATTCAACAAAATATGGATATAGATGTTTCAAGAGACTGACCCAGGGCTACTGTAATGATCCCCTTTTGGACCTTTACTTGATTTGTTCTAAAATTCCCAATTAGGGTTTGAAATGGCACTTGGAGATGACAACTTGTAATGCTTCATACTAGGAGAATACAAATCCCCAATAATTATCATGACATTATATATTTAAATCATATTTAGAAACAATACATACTTAAGCCTCAATTCATTAATCCTCTCTTAATCTCTAACCCTAAGGTGGATGGTAGAATTACTGTGCTTGGGTGGAAATAGTCTCCAAGAGGCTCGCTAATGAACAAAGCCCGTTTTGGGAATCTTCTCCTCACTGTGACCGAATTACTTCTCTCCCTTCACAAACTCTTTATCCTCTTAGTTGTATTAGTGAGTGATTAAAGAATTAGCTAAGTATATATTATTATCTTATATATTAATAAGCATGTATAACATAGCCAATGTATAATTCTATTTCACTCTTATCAACATATATTAATATTCTTTGACCTCTTCCTTATGATTTATATTCTTGAATTTCCTTCTATATATATATATATATATTATATTCTTCTTGTTTCTTAGAAATGCATATATACTTCCTTCTTTTTCTCCTAGATTTTTTACTAGTTTTTCTCCTATATTATTTCCTTGATTTTCTCCTATATTTTCCATGTTCTTTGCCATTTTAAATATTATATTTACATAGTAAAATATAATAATAAAAAGGTGGGAGATATTGATAAGAATTGTTGCTGCTCTCTTTATTTCCTTTTTATTCTTTCATAATGTTCTCCAATGCTTATTTTATTTATTACCATGCAACTTCTTCAACATATATTTATGTATTTAAAACTCAATGATTTCTGCCATATTCTCCGTATGTGTGATGGTATGATGAGATTATCGTTGTTCCATTTATTCTGAGAATGATTGTTCATTATTTTCTTTTCTTCCTTAAATATCCTATAGGATCGAAGATATTTGTCTCTTCACATATCACAGCCCTTAATAGCAAGATTAATTTATTGGCCAATATATAATATTTCAGTTAGTCGGCGGTCTCAAAGATAAGTATTTATTATGTTATCATATTAATTATATAATAATATATTATACTATTTAATAATAGATAATATTATCAGACGAATTGGAAAATGTAGATCCAAGAAACATTAACCAATCGGTTAATGCTATTCTGGGAAAGGCCAAAGGGGGAAGGGGAAGGAGGTCTAACAAACAAAAAAGAGAAGAAAGGGCCATGGAAAAAGGTATTATTAACGTATTTGATTTTCTGAGAAAATTCAAGGGAGCAGGGGCCTCCCTTGGAGAGAGATGAAGATATCAACATGGAATGTCAGGGGACTATTGGCCCCTGACAAGAGACGCTTGGTTAAGCGAGCGTTATATAAGTCTGAGAGTGACGTTATTCTCATTCAAGAGACCAAACTGAATCTAGATAAAGCACTCAGTTTTCTTCATTCTTGTAAAATGTGGGAAGGTTGCTTCCAAGAAGCCAGAGGATCGGCGGGAGGCCTTGGTTTGTTATGGAATCCCAAACTAATAAAGATGACAGATTTGGAAAGGTCAGCCAACTGGATGTATGGGTTAGCCAAATGTCTGAAAAATAATGTAGTGTTTCACATTTTTAATGTTTATGGTCCGACCAAAACATTAGATAAGTTGAAGGTGTGGTCGGAGATTTCTTCCAAGTTGTCGAACATTGGTAGCGAAAGAGTTATTTTAGGAGGAGACTTTAATGCTTTAATGGAACTAGAGGAGAACTCGGGGGGGTCTGCGTATGAACAATCAAGTTATGGAGGATTTCAGAGAGTTTGTGAACGATAATCATTTGACAGATGTGGTCCCTTCGAATGGGAAGTATACATGGACTAATTGAAGAGAGAAATTCACTAGAATATCAGAAAGACTAGACAGATTTTTGGTAGGTACTTTTTGGGTAGAATCTACTTTCAACCTGGAGACTAGTATTCTCCCGATTTCTCTATCAGATCATTACCCAATGCAGCTTAGAGTACAAGAAGCTTGTACTGGGAGGAAAGGTAGTTTCAGATTCCAAGGTATGTGGTGGAGAGACAAGGAGTTTTTCCCGAAGGTGGTGTTGTGGTTTTTTCTTGTTGGCCAAAACATATCATCTTTCACCAGCTCACAAACTGACTCAACCAGACAAAACCCAACATCAACAAGGCATAAAATACCTTCTACTCTTCGGGCTCCACAAACCCAAGCGGGTGTGCCTTACTTCTCTGCTTATGCAAACTGATACAAACACCCAATAAGCAGATTCACTAGTGGATTAAAACAGAACAAACATGTCCTGCAATAGGATTCATAACTAAGATGAATCTCTGATATGGGAAGCCTACCCACATGCTCAATATATCTTCCAAACTTATCAACAGGAAGGGAAAATTGATTTGAAAAGATTTAGATTACAAGTCTAGTTAAACCAGTGCCTAATCCTGGGCATGGAGTCATGAGATGCACTTCAACAGGAAACTTCAAATCTTATACAACTGAAATTCAAACGATGTACCTTGCACACCATTCTTTCTTTCCCCTACTTGGACATCAGATCCTCATGAAACATTAAATTATCAGCAACAATCTTCAAGGTATTACACTCCCCTTGGAAGAAACTTGAAAATCATTACACCATTTACCTTGTAAACAGGTATAAGAGATGTCTTACAAATCAATATACAACAATTTGACAAAACACAAAGAGACATCAGACAAATATGGGAAAGGATTTTCACT
>MU226021.1:316689-349859 GCA_018584345.1 Thuja plicata
AAATTTCAAGATATTCAATCCCGAAGTAACCCTTCTCGGCGATTTCTACACTTGGCAATTTTCTGATTTTGAGACCCCTTAGGAACGAACTGATGAAAACCCATTTGAGCATGCAACTTTAGAAACTGGAATAAACCTCTGAAGCATATGAAAGGCAATGGACAAATGCATTTTACGACACCACCCAGAAAACACCTGGTTCCCACATGCATCTTGAAAGCAAAATAGTACAAATGCATGCTAATGTGTCCCATTCCTCACAAATTTTTTTAGAGTGCCAACAGGTGGAAAGGTGGTGGAAAGATAGCGACATATATGAAGGGACTCCAAGCTACTGTTTTTCCAAGAGGATTAAACTCGTGAAGGATAATATCAAAGAGTGGAATAAGATTTCTTTCAAGAATGTTTTCGCGGAAAGAAGTAGAGTAGAAGCGGAACTAGAGGCTCTCAATCTCCAAGTTATTGCTTCCGGTATGACAAACGAAGAGTTCATCAAAGAGAAGTTATTGAAGAGCGAATTGGCGGAGATTCTTCTCAGAGAAGAAATATACTGGAAGGAGAAGTCTAGGGACAATTGGATCAAAGAAGGGGACTCAAACACAAAAAAAATTCATGCATCAGTGAAGTCGAGGAGATCTGCAAATTGTATTCATCGTATTCAAGATGCGCAAGGAAATTGGTAGGAAGAGAATGGGGTCATCGAAGAGATCGCGGTAAATCACTTCAGATCTTTACTCGGTGAATCTATGGAAGTCAGGATGAGCGAGCCTTTAGCAATACTGGACGTCATTCCTAAGGTGGTCTCAGAGGCAGACAATTACGAATTGACATGGCCTTTGTCCATTCAGGAAATCAAAAAGGCGACATTCGATAACCATTCAGGTAAAGTTCCAGGACCTGATGGGATGCCTTTGGAATTCTTCCAGAAGTGCTGGAGATTTATGGGAGAGGATATACTTAAGGTGGTGGAAGACTTTAAGAAGCAAGGAAGATTTGTTAAAGAAATCAACAATACGGTCATTTGTCTTAATACCCAAGAAGCAGGACTGTGTGACCATGGTAGACTACAGGCCGATTTCCTTATGTAACTCAATTTACAAAATCATGTCTAAGGCGTTGGCGAACAAATTGAAGCCTATGTTAAGCAAATTCATTTCAGCAGAGCAACACGGCTTCGTTCCTAGAAGAGAGATCGTGGATACTAACATTCTGGTCGGGGAAGCCATTCACTCTATTAAATCAGATAAGTCTCCAGGTATGATTGTAATAAGGCATATGATAAAGTAAAATGGCCCTTTATACTGGAAGTTCTCCGACGCTTTGGCTTCAATCATAAGTGGATTAGATGTATTTCCCATTGTCTTTCTACTATGCACTTCTCAGTTCTTGTTAATGGTTCATTAAGTGGCTTTTTTCAAGCTACTAACGGGTTAAGGCAACGTGATCCCCTGTCTCCCTCTTTGTTTGTGCTGATGGCAGAAGTATTGGGCAGAAATATTAAATTTCAGTCCTCTTTGGGTTGTTGGCGAGGAGTGTCTATCCACAACAACTTGGCCCCGATCACACATTCCCAGTTTGCAAACGATACGAAACTCTTCGGAGAAGCTTCGGTTAGGGAAGCCAAGGCGGTGAAAGAAGTTCTTGACAGCTATGAAAAAGGATCGGGCCAGAGTATGAACAAACAAAAGTCATTGTTATACTTTCTTAATACCAATAGAAAGTTAGGTAACAAAATATCTGAGGTGTTGGGCTTCGCAGCAGGAGAGTTCCTTATCACATATCTTGGAGTCCCGCTTTTTGCGGGCAGATTAGATCCCAAAATATGGGAGGAAGTTTTGAGTAGATGTCGCCAAAAAGTGGGGGCCTGGAAAAATAAATGGTTATCTCAAGCAGGTAGGATCCAAATGATAAAAGCAGTTCTTTCAGCAGTTCCCATCTACTATATGTCGATCTATCAAATGTCCAATAAAGCAGCAACAGCTATTGACGGACTGCTTAAAAAATTCTTGCGGGAAGGATCAAAGGAGGAAAAAAAGATACCTCTCATCAACTGGGACGTGGCATGTTTGAATAAAGAGGATGGAGGGATTGGTTTGAGGAAAATGGGACTACAGAATAAAGCGCTGGGAGCAAAATTGGTGTGGCACATGTACAAAAACCCAGCCAAGCCATGGTGTAAAGTCATGGCTGCTAAATATCTGGATTCCACTGAACCGGATAGGATCCTCATGGTGGCCAACTCAGCCAAAGGTTCACATATCTAGAATTTCATTTGGAATAGTTGTGACATTATCCCCGACCACCTAACATGGAAAATAGGTAATGGTAATAGAGCCAATTTTTGGAGGGATTCATGGAACAGGGACCAACCCCTAGCCGACCTCTTTTAAGAGGATTGGGTCGATCAAGTGGAAGCTTCGAAAGGTAGTAGGGTGGCGGAATACTTCAAATTAATTGACTCTACAATGAAGAACTGGATTCCAATGGAGAACGACAACTCAGACAATCAGAAGAAGTTGACAGATATATTATTAAACAGGAGAGTTCTTCAGTCAACAAAAGAAGACCAATTTAATATGGAGTGCATCCAAGTTTGGGGAATACAAAGTTAGGCTGGGGTACGAAATACAAAGGGTCAGAAAGAAGGACTGCCACTGGCCATCGGTCCTCTGCTGGGGCAAATGGGGCAAATGGCCATTACCAAAAGTCGGGGCCTTCCTATGGATAGCCTTGCATGGTAGGATACTGACGGGAAGCAGACTGAGAACTATCGGGATAGCGGGGCCGAATTGGTGTGTTTGTGTAGACAAGAAGAAGAGACTATCGTTCACCTTTTGTATTGGTGTCCATTTGCAAGAACATGTTGGGATTGGTTATTGGAAGCGCTCCAGTGGAATGTGGCGAGAAATGAATCGCTAAAGGAGTTCCTGTCGTCATGGCCGATGAATAGGAGACAATCCAAGTGGGGAATTCTTTGGATCATTTGCCCTTCCCTTCTAGTATGGCATGTATGGAAGGAACGAAACAGAAGAATCTTTGAAGAAACCTCGAAAGAAGTTGGAACTCTTTTGAACGAAATTAGATATGCTATAGAAGAGGTTTTGAATAGTAGGAGTCAAGGACTTCAATACAAATACAAATCGAAATGGGATTCAGAAATGGAGGCCACGTGGACATTTAAACAGTCGAGTGATCACATCTTGAAGGACAGGAAAACCATAAGACAACATGTGGTCTGGCAGAAACCCCAAGAAGGATGGGCAAAATTAAATTTTGACGATGCAAGCAGGGGCAATCCGTGCAGTAGCGGAATAGGTCATAATTCGGAATGCTACAGGAGAAGTGGTAAGGACTGTGGCGGGATTTATAGGCATCACAAAAAACATTGTGGCAGAGATATCAGCGCTAGAAAGGGGTCTAAACTGGTGTGCGACCAACGGAATTACCAACCTTATAATTGAAGGTGATTCCCAAGTAATACTGAACAAAATCGTGAAATCTGAATTTCAATCGTGGAGGTTAGCAGAATGGCTACCTAGGATCGAGGACCACCTTAAAAATATTGGTGAATACCATATACAACATGTGTATAGAGAAGGTATCAGGGCGGCGGGCTTTTTGGCAAACATGGGGATAGATATAGCATCGGACCGTGGATTTGACTCCAAAGACGTACTGCCTACAGATCTGCAAATGATCATTTCAGCAAAACAAGTTGCAACTTCGAAAGCAGGCATAGGCTGAAGAGTTGACAGAAGACGGCGGAGACAAGGGAGAGCAATGTAAAGCCCGTGACTTATGATACTATAGTATGCAGAATCTCTGCGAGAGCTGCGAGATCTAAGGTGTATCCCGTGAAGTAGAACCGAAGACAGACGGTTTCACTTATTTATAGACCGATCTGGATTGCCTTAGCTCTCAAGAACAATGGCGAATTACTTAGGCATAAAATGTGGATGTGAAAAGGGGGTGACGGAGGAGGCGCCAGAAAACCAGATCGACCGCATTTTCAAGAAGGCCAATGAACAGGAGCATGGAACGATTGTGGCAATCCTGGGCGAGGATTTCTGGTCGGCAGGTCATGTGCACGACGGAATCCTAATTGAAGAATTGTTTCGGCCGGTAATACAAGTGGTAGGTAACGTATTGGCGGTCAATGCCATAGCGCGCAAGACTGTGGAGGACAGTATTCGCCGAGAGCTGCTTGGCTCCATCGATCACATCACAGTTTATCCAGTGGAAGGATGCATGTTAGGATATTTTTGGTTACAAGCCAAAGGGAAGAAAAAGAATATGAACAAGGCTTGGTCCTTGTTCAAAAAAGGGATTCTTAAAGATTACAGTATGGAAAAATTTGACACATTTGCCAAAGAGAATGAGGATCTGTTCCCTGAAGGGGAGGTGGATAGGTTGCTATCCATTGGTAATGCTATTATGTATTTGTACAACTGAGCCAGGTGGCCAGTTCTAAATTTGTTGTTCAACAACATTTTGTAACCTCACTTTTATGGAAATACAAAGGGTACTGCCCCCTAGGCAGAACTTGCTTTAAAAAAAAAAAAGACAATATTATATTATTTATAATTTCATTATTATTAAATTATATTCCAATCCTTATTAATATTATTATTATTTTATTATATAAATAATATATATTATATTATTAATATTAATAGATTATATTTAACAATAGATTATATTATATTATATTATTACTATATTTGTTTATTAATGTATAATATTATATTCTTTGTCTATTATATTAATAATGTAGTCAATTTTAATAATTTATTAATTTATTAATTTATTAATTTATTTTTATTATTTATTATTAAATTATATCTGAGAAAGGGGTCATTACAACTACGTCCAGGCAGTCCTATTCTCTAGGAGGGTCATCCTAGGGTTTTGGAAGTCCAAACGCTTACTGGAGAGAAAATATCCAGTAGAAAATACAACCCGTGAATAACAAAAATGAAGAAGTCCGATGCCCCCAAAACCATCAATATTTTCTCTCCATAAAGTCCCCTCATTTCATTGGCATACCTTTTCAATTTAATATTTGTTTCTCAACTTCATAATGCTGCCCAAAGAAAATAAATTGGCCATGTCAAATATATTTAACTTAGGCTCTCTATCCCATCGATAGTTTATTTTTTAATAAACTCAAAACATTACAATATTCCTCCTTTTATAGACTTGCAATACTTTAATATTTTACTTGTTTTTTCGCAAGCCTAAGGCAGGTCACCAGGAATAATTAAATTGGCCCCCTTACATGATGCTCCATTTAAAAATAAGTTTTGACTTTGTCCTAAGTCCAATAAAGCGCCCAAGTAAATAAAGCACCCCATTCATGTCTTAAATGGACGAAAAAATAATTAGGAATAATTTATAAGCTCAAAATTTTAAAGCCATATGTAATTAATTATTTTAGTCCCTCAAAAAATTTCACCTTAGCCTACGGGAATAAAATAGGCTAACCAAAATAATCATTGATGCATTTAGGAGGAAAGGGACATTACAGTCCTCCCTTCCTGGGATTGTTGGTCCTCTAGCAATAACAAATTGGGATGTTGCAGAATCTGTTCACCTTTCCATGTAGCATCCTCTTCTGGTAAATAATAACCATCCTACATCACCCTGCTTCTTAACTTTCTTTCTTTCATATCCATAATACTGTCAGGAACTAGGACCAATTTACCTTCCATGACAAGGGGTGGCAATTCCGAAGAAGTTTTAAGCTGAACCAATGCCTTCTTAAGGCATGAAACATGAAATACATTATGGATTTTACTACCTTCAGGAAGCTCCAATTCATATGAAACCTCACCAATTCTCTTCAGTATCTTGTAGGGCCCATAGAAGTGTGGCTTGAGTTTTTCTACACCACATTTCTTTAGTGTGGATTGTCTGTATGGTTGTAGACGTAGGAAAACTAATTACCCAACCTCAAAAGATCTCTCCACACGATGCCTGTCTGCATACAGCTTTTTTTTATTCTAGGCATGTTGGAGGTTATCCTTAAGTGCCTTGAGTATGTCCTGATAATTATGTACCATATCCTTAGCCCGAGGAACCTTATTATCATCAAAGGCCAAATCCAAAAACAATCGTGCATCGTAGCCATATAAAGCCCTGAATGGAATCACAACGATAGACATGTGGTAGGTAGTATTGTAGCAATACTCACCCAATGACAACCACTTGATCCAAGCACGTTGCTGCCCTGAAACAAGGTAACCCTCAATCCACTTGTTCACTATTTCTATCTGACCGTCCGTTTGTGGGTGGTAGCTAGTGCTTGGTGTCAACTCTGTATCTGCTAAGTGAAACAACTCCTGCCAAAACATGTTAAGGAACCAACTGTCCTCATCACTAACTACGGTCTTAGGGAGCCCATGCAGTCTGAACACCTCTCTGAAGAATAAGTATGGAACCTGAGGTGTTGAATAATCTGTAGGAATAGCAAAGAAATGTGCATATTTAGTTAATCTGTCAACGAAAACAAATATGCAATCTCTTCCATGAACTCGTGGCAGCCCTGTAAATAAGATAACATCCATGGATATTCCTTCCCACTTCTGTTCTAGTATAGGCAACGACTGAAGTAGTCCTGCCGGGAAAGCGTGCTCAGACTTATTTTGTTGACAAGTCAAACACTCCCTAACATGTTCAAGCACATCATCTTTCAAACCCTTCCAAGTGAATCTTTCTCAAACCTGACGATAAGTTTCGAAGAATCTGGGATGCCCTGCTAGAGGAGTATCATGAACTGCTCTTAGGATCTTGACCTCAGCTTCGAGTTCGGTACTAGATATATTTTGTTCTTATAATATATAATATTATCCACTACAAAATATTTGTCATCTTGTACCCGTCCATCAATAAACTCGCAGGCAAAAGTATTTTTAGAGTACTCAGCCAATAATTGGGATCTCCAATCAGCTAAAATCTCAGTCAATGAGCTAAGGGTAGGCTTCTGGGAAAGGGCGTCAGCAACTATATTCTTTTCACCCTTAACATACTCCACATTAAATCATAGGCCTGAATTTTGCTTACCCACTTTTGTTGTTGTTCATCAAGGTCTTTTCATTCCAGAAGAATTTAAGGCTCTTGTGATTAGTTCTAACCACAAATTTTGCACCCACCAAATATTGCATGAATTTTGCTAGAGCGTGCATAATGGCTAGCATCTCCTTGTCATAAGTGGAGTACAACCTTTTTGTATCCCTCAACTTTCTGCTCTCAAACGCAATAGGATGTTTGTTTTGCATTAAGACTGCTCCAATTCCTTGTCCCAATGCGTCACACTCAACAACGAAAGGTTGTGTAAAGTTAGGCAGTGCCAATACTGGACATGAACTTATCACCTCTTTGAGCTTATCAAATGTCACCTGTGTATCCTCTGTCCAATGGAACGCTCCCTTTTTTGTAAGATTTGTAAGAGGTGATGCCAACTGAGAGAAGCCTTTCACAAACCTCCTGTAATAGCAACATAAACCCAAGAAGCCTCTCAAGTCTGAAATATTTTTAGGCGGCGACCAGTTTAGAATAGCTTGAATCTTTTCTTGATGTACCTATACACCATTAGCTCCAATCACATGTCCGAGGTAGAGAATCTCAGTCAATCCAAATTCACACTTGGAAGCCTTAGCATATAGGGATTGGGCCTTCATGATACCCAATACAACATCTAGGTGTCGAAGATGATCCTCCCAAGTCTTATTGTAGACCAAGATATCGTCCAAGAAAACTAATACGAATTTCCACAGCTGATCTGGAAAAGTGTGATTCATACATGACTGGAATGTCGTCGGTGCATTAGTGAGTCCAAATGCCATGACCAGAAACTCAAAATGTAAGTAGTGGCAGCGAAAAGCAGTCTTGTGTATGTCTTCTTCCCGAACCCGAATTTGATGATAACTCGAACAGAGATCAATTTTTGAGAAGTACACGGCCCCATGCAACTCATCAAGTAGCTCATCGATCCTGGGAATGGGATGCATGTTTTTAACGGTCTTCTTGTTTGGAGCTATGTAATCAATGCACATCCACATAGTGACATCATTCTTTTTAACTAAAACAATTGATGAGGCGAAGGGACTGGAGCTAGGACGTATGTGACCCATGCTCAATAATTCCCTGATTGTTTTTTCAATTACGTATGTGACCCATGCTCAATAATTCCCTGATTGTTTTTTCAATTTCCTTAAAATGGCGTGGATGGCAGTAGGGCGTGGTGATAACTGGCTAAGTGTCATCCTCAAGCTCGATGACATGCTCAAACCCACGATTAGGTGGCCTTCCCAGAGGAATTTCCTCAAACACCACATTGTGCTTATCCAGGACTTTTTGAATATTGAGATGATACTGTGGTTCATTGGTGGAGGCAGGTTTAGCATATACAAAACACTGAACTACCCAATCTACATCCTTGTGTCTGAATAGAACCTCCATCATCTTCGCTAAAACTACTCGAGGTCCATTGTCAGACATGGCCTTAAGCACTATTTGCTTCCCATCAACCGTAAACTCAAGTTGCATCTGGCAAAAATCTTGAACATATTGTTCGAGTGATTCTAACCACTAGAGTCCCAAGACGGCATCTATATTGCAGAGCCCTAGCACATAGAAGTCATTCGTTAAGGTGTAATCTCCAACCTGAATGCTTAGTTGGGGAACCACCATGATGCAACTCAATGTGAATCCATCAGCAACAGTGACACCAAATCCAGGAAAGTCCTTAACTCGTAATCCCGCTTCATCACTAATCCTTCATCAATAAAATTATGTGTGGCTCCACTATCCACTAAGAAAACCATTCGTCGCCCCTTAAGGACACCTCTCAGTCGGAAAGGGCGACTTCTAGGAATTCTAGATATAGTGGCAATTGTGTTGTGCGGAGTTTCCTTGGGTGTAGTATCTTCTAGTTGTACCTGTGGTGACTAATCCTTGTGATCACTATCGTTCCCCGTGCTAGTCTCTTTCTCTTCATTCTCTTCGTCATTGGATATGACCTCAATCCAATGAGGCTTGCCTTTTCCCAAACAGCGATGTCTGAGTTGCCATGGTTCCTAACATGAGAAACATAGCTTCTTCCTCAATTCATTCTTAGATTCTTGATCAACTTTTGGTGGTGTATACTTATGTTGCTTGAAGCCCTTTTGGTTTGGTTTGTAGGTGTTGAAATTTTTTCTGTGGCTAGAAAGGACGCGTAGTCTCAAGGACAAGTGCTACCTCAATAGCATCCTGTAGTGTTTTAGGCTTGTGTGCCCTTTACCAATCCCTTCAATATGTCGCTTAAGCCTTCAACAAACAGCATTGTGACTCTCCTTTCTGTCATATCTGGAACCATGAGGGCAATCTTTTGGAACTCGTTGACATAGGATTCCACATGCCCCACTTGTTTGAGTTGTGCCAAGTCTCTATAGTACACCTCTATGTCTTTCCTGTCAAACCGAGCAATAAGCTTGCTTACAAATTTCTCATGGGAATGGATAATGGCATGATTATGTGACACAAGTCTGTTGTTCCACCAATCATAAGCTACTCCTTCCAGAGGCATTGTGGAAAATTATTCTAGTTGTACATGCGGTGACTAATCCTCATGATCACAATCATCCCCTGTGCTAGTCTCTTGCTCTTCATGCACTTCGTTATCGGATATGACCTCAAACAGATGAGCCTTGCCTTTCCCCAAACAACGATGTCCAGGCTCCCATGGTTCGTTACATGAGAAACATAACTTCTTCCTCCTTAGTTCATTCTTAGATTCTTGATCAACATTTGGTGGTGTATACTTATGTTGCTTGAAGCCCGTTTGGTTTGGTTTGTAGGTGTTGAATTTTTTTCCGTTGCTAGAAAGGAGGCGTAGTCTCAAGGACAAGTGCTATCTCAATAGCATCCTGTAGTGTTTTAGGCTTGTGTGCCCTTTACCAATCCCTTCAATATGTCGCTCAAGACTTCAACAAACAGCATTGTGACTCTCCTTTATGTCATCTGGAACTATGAGGGCAATCTTTTGGAACTTGTTGACATAGGGTTCCACATGCCCCACTTGTTTGAGTTGTGCCAAGTCTCTGTAGTACACCTCTATGTCTTTTCTGTCAAACCGAGCAATAAGCTTGCTTACAAATTTCTCATAGGAATGGATAATGACATGATCATGTGACACAAGTCCGTGGTTCCACCAATCATAAGCTACTCCCTCCAGAGGCATTATGGAAAACTATATAGCTTTATCCTCCTCCATGGGTTTGAGGGATAAGAACGTGTCTAATCTATGAACCCAGTGTCTAGCAGATTTATTTCCACTTCCATCAAAAGTCGGTAAAGGAACCTCGTTCAAAGCTTCTTTATATTCCTTGGGTTGAGTGTCTTGTCTAGTTTGCTTTCTGGGTCCTTTGTCCAGCCTTTCCAATCTAATTTTG
Source organism: Thuja plicata (assembly GCA_018584345.1). Taxonomy (NCBI): domain Eukaryota; kingdom Viridiplantae; phylum Streptophyta; class Pinopsida; order Cupressales; family Cupressaceae; genus Thuja; species Thuja plicata. The sequence goes on from MU226021.1 coordinate 327,123, forward strand.
GCCTTATCTTTCCGCTGCTTCATGAACTGATTCAGATTAATTAATCCCCTAACCTGATCTGGAAGTGTCATGTAATCATCATAAGCGCCCATGACATCATCCGTGAAATCTGTCTCTTCTGCCTCTTCCTCAGGAACTTCCTCTTCAGCTTCATTTCTTCGGGGTACGAATGTCGGTCTCAATGGCCAATCAGACATTGTGTTTGTTGATCTAACAGCATTAGAAGCTGCTCCAACATGATTTTCACGGCCTGTCTCACTACCTTCTCCATCTTGATTCCGTGTATGTTGCTGTTGGATGCCTAGATTACCAATTGCATTCAACGGTTAATGTTGGGACTGCATGAATGTTTGCATCATTTGTTGTTGTTGATGAGCCAAATGTGCCAAAACATCCTGGATATGAGGCTGTTCATTTCCTCCATCACTTCTCTGCTCTGCCATATTTAAGAGGTTTTGTTCTTCTACTACCTGTTGTTGTTCTGCTCTGCGCCTAGTATAGTATCGGTGTGGCACAATTTCCCTAGGGTTCATAGAATTAATTTATAATCAGTCATGTCCATGTTTTACTATGTAATGTGGTTTAATCCTCCTGCAAGTGTTACCGAACACCCTCAAATGACACCTCACAGGCTGGCAGGAATTGTGGGTCTACTACCACAGTAATATCTGTGCTAGTTCAGGTCTAAATTTTCAATTTCGATTGATGATATTTTGACAAACACTTGGCAGGAAGGTATTTCAGTTCTGATTTTTTGAAGGTACCAATGTTTTATGAGGTTTATTTGATAGTTTTCTCAATGCTAATACATAAACAATTTCCCTAGGGTTCAGAGAATCAGTTTACAATCAGTCATGCCCCTGTTTTACTATGTAATGTGGTTTAATCCTCCTGCAAGTGTTACCGAACACCCTCAAAGACAACTCACAGGCTGGCAGGAATTGTGGGTCTACTACCACTGTAATATCTGTACAAGTTCTGGTCTAAATTTTCAATTTTGATTGATGATATTTTGACAAACACTTGGCAGGAAGGTAGTTCAGTTCTGATTATTTGGAGTGTACCAATGCTTTATGAGGTTTATTTGATAGTTTTCTCAATGCCAATACATAAACAATTGCTTGGAAATGATAATTAACTGACTACATAAACACATAACCAATACACCACAACCACTTATGCCTTAGTAGTTAATAATCGGATGGTATATTTTCTCAGTAGTGTTTACAAAGACACATCGCCACAACTTCTAACATACTGTAATAATATACATGCTCACAAGTATATATGACATCTGAAATCGATTACATAATATGCAGAGGCATAAAAACAAACACTTTGCAGTCAAACTGAACTTTGTTGCTCAAAAACATAGTACAGACATAATGACAAACACTTGCCAGATTTCCTTTAACGTGCTAAGCAATCAAGGTGAGATAATTTCCAGAGTTCCGGACTAAGCTCCAACACCAAGCAACTTACAAACGACAATACCTCTGATCTTCTAATGTTGAACCCAATTGACTGAAGCAACCGCTAGGAATGTTTCCAGCATAACTTATGTATTACAAACAAGGGAGAGAGTAAGAAATTAATACTGAGACATTTGCACTTGGGACTGCGTTTACAGCCTGCACCTTACAAATCGATTTCCAGATTTCTTAGAGACTCCAATATGTTAGGCGTCCAAACTGGTCCTGAGCATGTCGTCCCTTGTCTTGCTCCCACCATGAATGTTTGGGTATGAACTTTGCCCAATGATAGCTGCAGAGATTAAAAGAAACACGACTTGCCTTGTATATAGAACCCGCACCTGCAATACTCTGCCACGACAACTATGGAACAGCCACGGTGATAATTTTCAGCAGATGGAAACTTGAAACTGCCGTCTAGAGGGCTCGATTCAACAAAATATGGGTGTAGTTGTTTGAAGAGACTGACCCAGAGCTACCTCCAGGCAGTCCTATCCTCTAGGAGGGTCGTCCTAAGGTTTTGGAAGTCCAAACGCTTGCTGGAGAGAAAATATCCAATAGAAAATACAACCCATAAATAACAAAAATGAAGAAGTTTGATCCCCGCAAAACCATTGATATTTTCACTTTATAAAGTCCCCTCATTTCATCGGCATACCTTTTCAATTTAATATTTGTTTCTCAACTTCATAATGCCGCACAAAGAAAATGAATTGGCCATGTCAAATATATTTAACTTAGGCTCTCTATCCCATCAATAGTTTATTTTTTAATAAACTCAAAACATTACAATATCCTTCATTCTATCGGCTTGCAATACTTTAATACTTTACTTGTTTTAACTTTTTTCCCAAACCCCAAGAATAATTAAATTGGCCCCCTTACATGACACCCCATTTAGTAATAAGTCTTGACTTTGGCCTAAGTCCAATAAAGCGCCCAAGTAAATAAAGCACCCCATTCATCTCTTAAGTGGACCAAAAATTAGTTAGGAGTAATTTATAAGCTCAAAATTTTAAAGCCATCCGTAATTAATTATTTTATTCCCTCAAAATATTTTGCCTTAGCCTACGGGAATAAAATAGGCTAGTGAAAATAATCATTGATGCGTTTAGGCAGAAAGGGACATTACAATCTTCTTGAATAGGAAAAGGCCTGAAATGTAGAAGACCAAAATGACAAGGCTGGCTGTCCCATAGGTTATTTTTAGCCTTGTAGATGTTAAAAAGATCTATCTATCTACAAGATAGGCAGAAAAGAAAGGAGACTCATAAATTCTCCTGTCCCTACATCCCTGAACCGCAGAGAAACATTAATCTTTACCCTTTGCTCATTTTTATTGGCTTTACTCTATGCTTTATTCTTGTAAGCAATCTTTGGCATTTGCTTTGATTTAGTTGCATTGTTAAACAAGATGTGTATGAGTATATACCTATGCTTTATATCATTTCATCTTCACATTATTTGCTGAAAAATAATGTAGTTTTCAAGGATCAGAACAGTTTCCATTCAACCAGTCTTTCTTGACTATCCTTAGGAGCAATATCTGGGATGCATAAATTTATCTTGAGAAATGGTACAGTTGCATAACAGCAATAAATTACAAACCACCAAATGTTTTTAATACATGACAGGGTTGTCATAACTGTTCATATAACATAATGTTATGATAGGTCTAAGGTATTAAATGTTAATTAGCTAACTTCAAATTGGACAGATAATTCAATGAGTTGAAAAATTAAGGTTTGGCCTGTTTCCTTGCATTCCAACAAAGAAAAATCCATATAACTGATAGCTTCAAGCTAATGTGAGCTTTCAATCTAGAACATGCTCACATGTATACCTGGTAGAGAGACTATTTCCTAGGGTTCTGAACTATAAAGAAAAAAATCTTGGACAGATGACACTGAACATGAATATCAGCCCACAAAGATGTAAGAGGAGGTGACTGTATACAGGATATATAAACACAAGTGACAAGACCATATTAATATTCAATAAGCCAATAATTTTTAACTGGTCTGTCAGTTTTGAATTTAAGTTCATAGGAAATATCTTATATCTTTCTACTTTAGATATTTTTTCTTGAAACTTGATACAAACAGTGAAAAATGTTCAGTTGAAAACAAAGCAGTAAATCAATAGTTAGATTGACTTGAAAAGGATACATCCAATATAACTTGTCATCTCACTTGCAACATAAGATATCATCAGTTAAACTATGAAACTGTGTTACCAAAAAGTAATAAGTTTATTTTACAAATGCACATCTAGAAATTCTATTCCAGGATTGAAGAAAAAGGTAAACCATAAAAACTAAGTTAAAAAGACAGCAAAGTTCTAAAAAATTTAAGTAATGAAATTTAAGTAATGGCTCATTTTTAAAGAAAGGTATTATTATTAAATTCTAATCAAAACAAATAAGCTGAAAAAGGAAGAATGATCATTGAAACTCAAAATTACCGCTGCAGCGCTGTAGTCAAACCTCCTAAAGTATACAGCATTGATCATGACATCACCAGTTTGTGGTAACGGGGCACTGAATCCAGCCCACTGCACAGATACAGAGAAATAATAACAAATGTGAACAGTTTTTCCAACAATAAAGAAGAAATATTCAATCCAAGACAGTATGCATTCTAAAGACAGTCATAAACATTGATATTCAACATAATTCAAACTTTCACACTCTAATACCCCAGTGCTTGAGAAGCTTCCTTCTGGAACTATGCTATAGAAATATCCACCTTATGTTCATGACATGTGAATGTTCACAGAACTAATGGGGAGATTTCCTTTTTTCTCTACAGCCTGACGTTTCTGAGAAACATTTTCTTATCACTATCAGTTCAAACAGTCTACTAGAATCACACTTATTCAAAACTTCAATTAAAAATATATATCATATCCGAAACCAAATACATTGAAAAAATTTCAAACTGCCCTTTCTGTACCTTTTTTATGTGTGAACATGAAGGACAATGCCAAAATAGTTAACACAATTCAGGTTTGCTCGAGCTCTTGGAGGAATCTAAAAATTAAGCTAGAATAAGACACAGCAAATGATGGCAAGAGCATTGGTCTGAAATGGATTAATTATGTTAGTAATGATCTCTAGAATGTAATGTCCCCAATTTAGAGTTTCCTTGCATTGTGGTTGGCTTTGACCTTGTCGGTGGGTGCCTATCTTGCCCAAGGGGTTATTAAATGTTGTAAGTGAGTTCAGTTGTCTTGAGGATGCATATGCCACTTTCCGGGGGAATTTCAAGCTTATGGTGTGTTCTTCAAGAATCTTGGAGTGGACATCATAGTTACAAGACTCGGACTCGCCTCGGACTTGGCAAGCTAGGTTCGGGATCAGACTCGGACTCGGCAAGGACTTGGCAAATCGAAAAACCCAAGAAATTCAAAGATTTTTAAGGATTTAAAGCTTTTTTTATGCATCATTTAGTCAATTAACATCAAATACACAATAATTGAGATAAATAGAAGCTACTTTCCACACATACACAAGTTTACATAGATCACATAAGTATAAATGCGAATTTCTAAATGAAATAAGTTAAACTAAATAACACATTAGAAATATAAATAGTGTCACTATCAAATGTCTACAATATTCATGGAATATGAAATCCATGGAATCCAAAGTTCAAAACATATATCAAAATAAAAGCTAGAGCCTATAAGACTAAGGCTCAAAGTAGCCTATGTCACTGTCTTCCTACGAGTACACCTAAGATAGGTCATAGAAGATTCTGCAGCCATCTTTTCTCCCTGTGTCTGAGGCTCAACCTCAATGGCATCCTCATCATCCTCGTCCTCATAATCCTCATCATCCTCACAGTCAGATCCCTCGCTATCAGCCTCAAGGTCCTCCACTGGGTCTCCTCGCACTCTAGCCTCCTCCTATGTCATCGCTACTGCCTCTGCCTCTCGATCCACCTGATCAACCCATTCCAATTTTTCATCACTGAAGACAGGATCATCAATCCCAGTGTTCCACTCTACCTATGGATCAACCTCCTCTAGTTTGATAGGAGTTGTGTCAGTGCCCAAGATCTGTCTGTGACGAAGGCGAAGGTTGTAATGAACAAACACAAGATCATTCAACCTTTTCACTGCCAACCTGTTGCGCCTCTTCGAGTGTACATGCTCGAACATACTCCAATTGCGTTCGCATCCTGAAGCACTACATGGCTGGCTCAAGATACAAACTGCAATCCTCTATAGATTTGGCACCGTAGTACCAAGTATCTCCCACCATGCATCTGAAACAAGAAATTTTAAAAATCAATTCTATAACTTTGACTTCATCAATGTAAAATGGTAATAGAATTAGAAATTATAATTTAGAATCATAGATTTTTACCTGGCATTAGTAATGTCCGATTTTTTTTGCATAAGTCTCGTGAGAATAAGTCTCCTTGTGCATTCTTATACATTTCTATCTCACAGACTACATTTGCTCCAGTTGCTTCACTAGGTGACATTCTCTCTACAACATCATAAAGCCCACTCCACACCTCATCATCAACCTTGAAACCTGGGCTGAATTGGTATGGTGGATTAAGGTAGTCGGCAGCTGCATGTATAGACCTGTGAAGCTGATTGTGCAATCGTCGATCAATGACATCCCATATAGGACCATATTTATCCTAATTCCCTGCATTAAAAGATCTAATGGCCTCTTTCACCCTGTCCATGCCCTCATAAATGTATCCCATTGAGGGTTTCTCTCCATCAGCAAAACGTAGAGAACAACAAGAGGCTCTATGAACTGCAATCATCGTGAAAGTGTACACATTAAGCTTTAAGTTTAAAGTTTTACTTTCAAAAATGAACAATGAGCATAAACAAGTGTGAACAAAAATGATGAAATGAAATGGAAATGAGGACAAAAAGGAAAATTACCTGCACAATCTCCTTGAGCAGTTGCCAAAATCCACCCTCATCAAAAACTCGATCAGTTGTATCTTTCCCTGCATTGATCTTTGCATATGATGATGCAATCCACTCCTCACTTACAAACATGCGTTTCAAAGGAGCCTTGGACTGAAGCAGGGATTGCAACGTGATAAAATTTGTTGTAAATCGGGTGACCCCTAGACGAGCCAACTCTTTTTTATTTGTGAACTTACTCATAAGATTGAGGACCCAAGTATGATTATATATGAATTTACAAATATTCCTTCCGCGCTCTACACATGTTTTTATCCAGGCAAGTTTACCAAGATCCTCCAACATGGGGTCAATGCAATGAGCAACACAAGGGGTCCAAAACAAGTGGTGGTGCCTCTTCATAAGAATTTTACCTGCAGCAACATAATTTGCTACATTATCCGTGACTATCTGTACCACATTCTCCTCACCCACCTCCTTCAACACTTCCTCCATTATCTCACAAAGATATTCAGCATTTTTTGTTTTCCCTGAAGCCTCAATTGATTTCAAAAACACTGTGTCACCTAAGGAAAAAAAAGCAATTTAGTACAATCATAATTTAAATTCTTAATCAGTAAATCAACACTTTAGTAAGTACAAGTTTTGTTGTCTACAATTACCTTATGAGGAGACAAGAAAATTCAGCAGTTTTCTATTTCTTCTGTCGGTCCAACCATCAGTCATGATGGTGCAACCCTTCCTCCTCCACACCTCACGCTACTCCTCAATTGCAACTTTTACATCAGCCACCTTTTGGGTCAAAATAGGACCTTTTAGCTCCTCATCATTAGGGGCTTTGAACCTCGGACCACAAATAGTAACAGCATCTATGCCAATTTGCCAATAAGATCTAAAACAAATTAAATAAACAAAAATTAGAATAAGTATAGTACTATTAACTTATTAAGTTTTACTTTCAACTTTAAAAATGAGACAGAAATTAAAATAATAACAATTACAAGTACCTTGCTGCATAAAATCGAAGGTTGTTGTATAAGAAAAAATCTCCAAGTGTCATTTTTGCAGCCTCATGCTTCTCCTTATTCCAACCCATACTCTCAAGCGATGGTTGGGCACCCGGAGTCGTGCGTGGAACAAAAATGGAATCTAGTGTGGATTTCTTCTTACAAATCCGAGGCCCAATGGGCATACTCATAGTACCACTACTAGATGGAGCTAATGGAGAATGAAGAGATGAAGAGGTGTCCTCACCTAAGCTTGCCATTTCTTCTTGTTGCTTCCTTCTTAATTCTTTTTTCTCTTCAAATCCCTCTATATGAGCTTGCATTTCATGTTTAGCATGGTTCTCTGCCTGGTTTAGCATCATGCCCAGATATATGTGCAAGGTGGTATTTCAACCTGTTAATACCTCCCCCACTATATTTAACACCACAATGCCAACATATAACTACTTTTTTTTGGGTTGGGGATGGCATGTTTCCAAGCCTTATCCCTTGCTACGAAAACAGGGTTTACATTTGGGTAAAATTTAGGTTTAGCTGTTGATGAACTACCCTCAGGCTGAGAGTGAGACATTATGTTGCTGCTGCAATATATCATAAATGAAAAAAAATAAGCATCTACACTATAAATATCAAACATAAAATGGAACAAATCTATCTGACAAACAAATGTAATGTTCAAAGTTTTAAACAAAATGGAAACCAAAATATGATTCATGAATGAAAAGAATTTCAAAAACCAACACAAAAAATGTAACTTACCTCTTCAAAATTGCTCAAACAATGGAAATGGAACTCAAATTTGTAGAGCCCTCCTCCAAATGCTTCTTTTAGCTCCTCTCAATGTCTGAATGCAAGCCACAAACTTGCACAAACAATCAGCAATCGATATATGAGAGCCAATCGATTTGCTAATCTATTTCCTAAAACCCCAATATTTTTCTCTCAATCCTTTTTTCTCTCTTCTCTATGTTTGCAAGTGATGAAATGACCTTTTTAGGTCATAGACTAAACATATAAACCCGAAAAAGTAATTAAAACTGGTTGAAAATTTGTTTTTTTTGGCCTTTTAATGATGCTGGCCACGGCAGAGTCCAGGTGACGAGACTCGGTGAGTCCGAGTAGGACTCTGCTGGACTCAGTCGGATCTGAGTCCAGAGATAGAAAAATTCTGGAGCCTAGACTCGGCTCGAAACTCGCAAAGTCCTGCCCGGACTCGTAGTCCAGTAACAATAATATTTAGTAAGTTGCTATTATTAGCTCAATCTGACTTCGTCCTCATCAATAACACCCCAGCACCTTCAATTTGTAATTTGATGATCAGTTGTCTTTTCTGTAACTTAATGGGGTCAAATTTAAATTAAATGCTAAAGTTCAATGTTTACACATTTTAGCATTTAGTTATTTAATAATTAATATTTAATACATGACTTTGGTTTGAGCACACAAGCATTTGAATATGAAATATTTCATTATTTTACTAAAGTGCATTTGAAAGTGGTCATAGAGTTTACAAGGAGACAGAAGGGGGTTAACATACCATTTTATTTTTCTCCCATGTTTGTCATGGAGTTTGAGGAAATATAAGTGACTTTAATTCATTCATTGTTATGCGTGCGTAAAGTATTTGTTGGAGAATCTCTGTTGGTTTGTTCTTGGAACTTTCAGACTATGAAACCCTACCTGAAGTATCATTTGCGGTAGTAAAAGTTTCATTCCCGGGTGATTGTGGATAGATTCATACTAGAGCTGCACTGCAGCTTCATTGGTGATCGATTGTGTGAGGTTTTGGTTTGGTATTTACAAGAAATATGAAGACCTTCATGGTATTTTTAGTTGCAAGTTGAAATCATAGGTTTGTCTATCAAGGATTGGAGGTAATATTTGTATGTGAGCTGATTAGTGTAACAATGTAATTCATCATTTAGTCATACAACTTGCTATGAGTGTTTGAACCATCTTGAGTCAAATAAGGCAATCCATTGGAGAGATTGTTGTTGGGTATTGTTCCTAATGCTATTATTCAACCAGGTGACAACAAGTCCATGGGGCTAGGGGGGCTCATAACCAAACAAAACCATGAATGGTGACATGTTTATCAGCATGTGGTATGTAGAGTTGTAACAACACTCACCAGGGTATAACCATTTTACACATGCCTTCTACTTCCCTGAAATACAATTTTAGAGAAACGCTTCCACCCACTTATTAACAATCTCAGTCTACCCTTTTGTTTGTGGGTAATGTGGTACTAGGAATTTCCCACTCAACCTAAAGAGTTCCTGCCAAAACAAGCTCACGAACATGCTCTCCCTGTCACTGATTATTGGATCAACAAACTTCAAAAAAAATTGCCACCGTGAACAAGCAAAGTTTTCCTTATCTACCATGATGTGAATATTCAAAACCACCCAGACGTTAGTTCTTCATGCAATGCAGATAATATTATGGTCAAGGTCTGAGATTTATACAGTAGGGAAAAGTGTCTTACACCATGAACAGAATACTAGCACACAGAAAACGAACATCCACTTGAACATAAGAAGAATCCAGTTCTACCCAGAAATTTGCAACACTTCCTCTTCTTCATACAAATTACAAGATATTCCCGACAAGCCAACAAAACTATTAAACTTCAAAATTATAGACATGTAATGTCCCCTTTCTAGCCAATTATGACATGACTTGATGTTAGCCCATTACATCATGGTCCTGAGGGCTAACCAAGACTTTATAGGGATCCTGAGATTATTTGGCCTAGTCAAATTCAGTTTCGAGCCAAATGGAGTTCATCTAATGGAGTTATAATGGCCTATACTATTTTTAGTAAGTCAGTAGGTGCTCAGTGCTTTCACATTTTCAGTGATGGGACTTGGAGCATCTCATCGAGCACTTTCCAACGATCTATTATAGATGAGATTCTGAGTTCAACTGATATATTATTTAATGCCTAAAGTTGAATTATTATTTATAAAGTGACCTTTAATTTAAAAGGTCCTTAAAAATTTATTTATTAAATTCACTTTACTAAGTTGATTTTATTTAAAAGTGGTTTCCCTAGGCATGGACATACACATGAGTAGTCATGGGCCTCTTTAATAATTAAATAATGCAAAAAGAGTTTATTCACACTATGTGTGCTGGGAGATCGACCTGGGAGAAAGATAACTAAATAGCTGTAGAGTTCAATGTTGGGCATGCTTTGTGTTTGTGAGAAGAAATACAGACTTGGAGTTTGGAAATTGGGCTGTGAAGACGTCTACTCTCATTGCTAACATCGTATTCGCTGATGAAACTATTTTGCCAGGAAGATATAGTGGTTAACTGCCACATTGAAAGCCAACATTGTGAGATTTGATGGTTCAAGGATAAATCAGTCTCAGAGAAGTTCGAATTGCATATTCCTCAGAAGTCTGAATGGGAAGAGAGGTTCATTGCTGGAGATTTTCATGACTATGCTGTGTGTTTTCAAGGATTTCATTTGTTATCCTTTTCTTTCATATCTTGGTCGCCATTATATCAAGCTATGCGTGGGGTTGTAGGAATTTGTTTTTTCCGCATTTCAGAGCTCATCTATCCTCTACAGCAAGGGACGTTTATCTTTCCCACACTAAGACTGCTTTGTGTAGGAGACGTGCTAGCTGGTAACACTCAGAACTAACATCATCTGGCTTCAAAGCAATGTTAGCCAGCAAATCAGCCATCTTATTATGGCTCCTTTCCATCCGATCAATCCCAAATGCATTGAAATTTTCAATTTCATCCCATACAACATTTATGTACTACTTTAGTCTTTTATTCTTAGATGCATATTTTGACCTTATCTAGGATATGACTAATTCAAAATCTCCAATTACCCTGACATTCCTGATCCCATGTTTTTTTGCCAATCTCAAACCCAGCAACAGTGCTTCATACTTTGCCACATTATTTGTACATGCAAATGACAAAGTAAAGGAAAATTTAAATGTTCTTCCACTGGTTGAAACTAACAGAACCCCTTCACCTGACCCCTCTTTAGAACTAGCACCATCAAAATACATAGTCCATAGGTTTACCTCATCTGATAAGTTTTCAACTTCTTCAGCCAATGGTGCAAGTTGTTTCTTTTCTTCCATTGAGAGATCTTCAACCCTGAATACATTGATATCAGTGTCCAGAAAACAAGTCATATTCTCATCAGGACAAGTCATATTCTCATCAGGATCTTGTTCAATCATGTGTGACAGCCTAGGTTCTCTATCAATTTTGACATGTTCAACATCAATAAGAAAAGTGGTGTCTGATAAGTCACATTGTAAGCTCCCTCCCATTGAAGCACTCCACTTCCTTGACAACAACATTTCGTAATGAGGAATGTCAACCACTATTACACTCATTGTTAGGTCCTTGTCAAGGAATGCAGCCAACTTGTAAGGCAAAGCTCTAATTGTACCTATGACAGGCACCTCTCTTGAATCCATTGCTAGACATTTCCCTTGTGGAGTGTCAACCTTCAAGCCCATAGCTTCCATAATCTTAACTGGCATCGAAGTGTTTGATGCCCCAGAGTCTATCATGCAATTCTTTAGAATCTTCCCATTAATCATTACAGTAAAAAAGAAAGGCTCAATACTACTTAAACTAGCATTAGCAGTATTATCCAAGTACATTTGGGGAATTTCAAAAACAATTTCCTCTACTTTACTTTTCTTTTCCTCTTTATTTCCCTCCCCTTTTCTTATATGAAAATCATCTAATTGTTCAATTTTTACAGATGATACACTCTTAACCCAAGCCATAGCCTTTTCTTTATGCTCATATATTCTAATCATTTCCAACAAAGGGACTTTTACAATAATCTGAGAAAGCAGTTGTAACATATCAACAAGTGTATAATTTGGCAAATTAGATGACATACATAGTTTTTCATCTTCACTTTTGAGTTTGCTACTTTCTATCTTTTGTTCCAGTAGGTGTAGCAGACTTTTCTTTTATTTTTGTCTTCACACCTGGTGAAGCAACTTCTTCACTTGGTTTAAGGATCTCAACCTTTTTGGCCCGCTCTTTTCTTTTTACTTCCTTAATCTTAACAATATCCTTTTCCTTGTCCTTCTTCACTTCTTTTCCTTTAGATTTCTGCTCCTTAATGAAAAAGCCAGAAAACTTCCCCTGCTCTTCACCAAAAGTTATGTTTCTCAGCTGATAATTACTCTTTACTTGAGAAACCATATCAGCAGTAATCTTGGCAATCTCTTCATCAGAAGGCCTTCTCAGTGTGAAAGAACTATCACCATGTTCAGCATTGCATAGCTCATCATCAATGTTGCACTCTTCATCAGAAGAAACTTGTCGATGATAGGATCCAGTTCTTTTCCTTTGATTATTAATATCCATGTCTCGAGATCCATCATTGGAAATCCTTTCTACCTCTTCAAGGTATGAGTTAGTCATTAGACAGTCAGCATTATTGTCTTCAAATGTTTCTTCTTCTTCCTCTCCTGGTATCTCTTCTTCGATAGAAATCGATTGTGCAACTACACAATACTCAGAAGAATGTGATGATTGGCAGGCCATACACTAAAGGGTGTCCTCATTCACATTTATAGTGCTCTTTTGCAAAGGATTAGGAGTTTTCTGCTCATGTTTGTTCTTTTGTGGTTGTTGAACAGGATTCCCATCCTTCCACTATGTATTGAAAGGACAATTCTGCAACCTGGGTTGTTTGCTAAAATTATTGAACTGTGTTATGTCTTGTCAAACATCCTTGTCACCTTTTGTATTGTTGAGCTTCATATCTTTTAAAGCATTGATAAGGTCCAATTTGTCTTCATCTTTGGGCCTTGACCCTGAAGAGTTCTCAGTTTCTTACTTCCCCTTGTTGAAGAGCCTTGGATCCTCTCTTCTTCCTAGCTTCCCTGAAGCCCTACTATTACTTTCAATATTAATGGTCATTAAATGCATTCCTCAAAGTATGAGGGTCTTTATCATTCAAGAGATATGCCATTTTTGCATCAAATGCCTTAAAATATGTTGTCAGGCATACATCTTCTAGTCTTGGCACCTGAAACAACTTATGCATTGCCTTTTGGAATCTGATATTAAAACCAGTGACAGCCTCATTAGGTGACTTCTTGATGTTGTTGAACTCATTCAACATGAAACTAGTATTTGTTTTGTCACCATCCTGCTCCTTAAAGCATTTTTCAAATTCTTCCCATGAACCAATACTTGCACCAGGTAACCCTCTACACCAATCCCTAGCATCTTCTGTTAGAGACTGTACAAATAGTTTCATAACCACATCCTCATGTTCAACCTCATAGTCATTCATCTTGTCAGTGAAAGATCTCAAATGTTCTTCCCCAGTTATAGCATTGTTTCCCGCAAATTTGCTTATCTTATCCCTCAACTCATTCGGAATGGGGTTAGGATAACCACGAAGTCCATCAAAGAATAATTGTCTATATCTTTCTAACTGAATAGGTTTCCTCTGAAACTATGTTCCAGCAACCTGACCACTGGAACTTGTTCTAGTGTTTGTCCCAGTTTGTTGTCAATGTGAGCTCTGAAACTGACCCACACCTTGAGATGTAGCATGAGCTCCTTGCCCTGTATTTACAACTCCTATATTAGGAGTTATTTACATACTTTGGGCAATGATGTTTGTACCAACATTTGGTTGTGCTAACGGGGCTGAACTAGAAACACCTTGAACATTAGATGGACCAGCAGTAAATGAGGCATTATTTAATGCTGACATTTTAAGGAAAACAATTTTCCTTTTCATTTCTACATTAGCAGCTTCCATCTTTATTTTCTACAAATCTTTTGCAAAAGTTTCACTCTTTTATTGTTTTTTCTAGTTCAGCATCTGCCTGGGACAATCCTTGTGGTAATTGACCTTGATCCTTTTGATCCTTAATCTTAAGCCCAGTTACCTTCTGTTTACCCTTGTCTAAATTGAGCTTATGAGTTTGAACATTGGATTGAGGATTACTATGATAACCTCACTTTTGTTGAGGATTGGCTTGGCTTTTAAGCTTATCTTTAGAATTTCCCTCAACTTTCCAATCGAATATTTCTTTTACAACAGGGCCCACAACACTTGTTTTAGGCTCCTCTTGATTCATGGCTTTAAGTGTAGCCAATTTTCTTATCAAGTTGTCTCTCTCAATAATAGCATTAATAACCTCAGATTCCCTTTCTTTTTTTCTTCCTCAATTCCATTTGTTCTTGGAGCTCTCTTCTGAGAATGTTTATATCTCCAAAAACCTCTTCAGGATCTAGTAAAGTTATTTCAGATCCAGAAGTATCACCAAGATCAATTAGATCTAGGTCTCCTTGTTCCTAAACAGATACATAAGAAAAATCTACAGTAAAGCCAGGAGGAGGTACACCAATGGTGCTTTGGTGACTTCTACTTCTACTCCAGCCTCTTTTCTTTTCAATGATGAAGTATCATACTATCAAATGATTTAATTTGTATATTTCTTTAATTTTTTTGTATATATATACACGTACCCAAACACATCCAAAACTCCCCAAAGGAAAATTCACGTATCCACGTATCGGGTTCTCGTACCCACATCCGCATCCGGATTCGAACCAGTAACATAGTGACATACCAATATCATTAATAGCATGGCTAAAGCAATACAATGCCATAATCTTCAAAATTGAATCTTACTTTGACCAAAGGATAATTTAGTAATCCTGACACCAGCAGCTAAACAAACCATGTGTGCCATGCAAAAAAGATTATTCAATGCCCAAATAATGGTATCTTTATGAAATATATTTCCCCAAATGCCAATATTTGATTATTTAATTCCTATTTCTGAATAACATAGGTTTCCGAAACTACTTTATTGTGATAAAAAAATATATCGTTATTTTGCAATTGAAACTGTAAATCCGACTGAGAAATCTAGGTGATTTTTCCAAGACCACCTAGGATAGAGATCTCACATTGTCGAAATTGGTGATTCCTAGGTTTCAATCCCTAGAATAGACTCAATTCTTCGCAAAAGAGGAATTATTAATCATTTCATACCTTTCATGTAATGTCCCCATTTTTCGTGAGCATCAAAGTTTGTGAGAGTAGTCTATTATTTGACCTTTGTAGGCTAATCAAATGGATAGAGGGTCTTAGTTGGCAATGCTAGAGGCTATTTTCTCACTCTAGAGGTCAAGGATGTTCAAGTTTGCTCTTCGTTTGAGTCAGATTGGCACACTTACTATTTATAGTAAGTTATTATTCCGGGAAAGACAAAGTTACAATTTTTAGTAGGGCACCTGAACAACTTGATGGCAGTACGGAGATTGGCTAGCGTCAACATAGCTCTTTTTCAAGGACTTACTATTTATAGTAAGTCAATTTCAAGGAATTGCTATATTTGGTAGGGCACCCGGATTCATGGTTTGCACAGTGGTTGACTTAGTTGCCAGTTGGTCAAATGGGAGGATTTATATTGAGTTCATGTATATTACTTATCATTAATTAAGCTATTAATTAATGATAAAGTTATTATAAATTATATTCTAAAGTTATTTGGGGCCAATTGACTTAAAATGTGCATTAAAGGAATATTTCAAAATGGGGTCCTATTTATTATTTTTCCCTAAGTCAATGTGTGACATCAAGACCAACCATATTAAATGATTATTTCATAAGTCTCATATTTGGCACCTTGTTATGGAAGAAATATAATTAATTATTATATTTCAAATGTTATCATGTCATTTCTTCAAAAGCTAATATATTTTTCAAGTAATGTGGAGTGTATTGGTGAATCTTCAAGTTCGATTTTCCTTTGGGAAATATAAAAGCCAATGCTAAGGGAATTCGAATCATTCTGGATGCATTTAATATTATTGATTTGTGTGAGGAGTTGTGCCAAGGGTCTGAGAATTTCAGCTTGGAGGAACGAGGATTTTCTTCAGACTTTACTAGCATCTGAGGTCCTAGAAGAAGCACTGATATTTGCTATTGTGTGTGGCTTACTTCAGAGTCACAATGTGCATTGAAATTGGAGAAATATTGTACAGTTTAAAAAAGGATTAGCAGCAGATTTTGATTATAAATACCAGCAGATTGAGACATGGTCTCAAGAGCTGTTGTGAGCTTCAATAATCACTTGCCGAACCATCTCTATGTCAGCCGCAATTCATTCCAAGACTATTTAGTAGTGGCATTTGATTTCTTGAGGATATTGTTTGGCAATTGGGTTTACACTTCATTCAGATTTGGGTGTTGTTAACAACTATATATTTGTGGAGGCAAATTTGTTGGTTGCTGGTCTTCTGATCTCATGCGTCAATTTCAGGTTTTTATATCACTGCCCAAATGGTTATATGGTAATATAATTGCAAGGAACTTTTATTGTAAATTGTCTAGTTTTGAAAATAAAAATTTCACTTTATAATTAGTTAGTAAATCAGAATTATGAGTTTATACAGTTTGCTTGCCAAGTGTTTGTCAATATGTCTGGTGTGATGCATTGAACACCACCAACATATGATGAATGCCAACTGTTTGGGTTAATGCCTATGTCTCTTCTTCAACAAATTCAGATTTTATATATGTTGCCTGTATGTTTCTTACAATTGTATGATGAAGTAATGTTCTTAATTAAGCATGGCAACTGTTTGACGAAATGCACATGACACAAAATTGAAGATTTAAGAGCAAAATTGCAAGGAGTAATACAGCGGTAAAGTTAAAACCTGTTGGGGATCTTACATTTCAGTTTCTTCAGTTCCTACATAGTTATTTATTAATGACTTGAATTAATCTTTTTGACTAAAGTCACTTCAATTAATTATTAATAATATTACCATTTAATTTAATTTTCAGGCAGTAATATTAAATAATTTTTTTTACTCCACTTTAGCCTTCAAAAATAAAAAAAGGGACATTACATGAAATAGAAAAGAAATAGGCAAATTTGGTTAACCTATCAACCAAAATATAGATGCAATCCTTCCCTTCCACCTTGGTAACCCTATGAAAAAATCCATCATGATAATTTCCCATATTTGACTGGAAATTTGTAGAGGCTGAAATGAATGAGGAAGATATGCATGTTCATGTTTGAATTTACTGACATTTGGGACACTCCTAAACATACTTAAGGACTTCATTCTTAAGTCCTTTCCATGTAAACCTCTCCTGGATTTGCTTGTATGTCTTCAAAAACCTAGGTGATGAACCATAAGAGTACCATGAAAAGATATCATGATTTATAGCTATCATTGTAAACTGTGAAGTGGGTACCAAATATATTCTACCTTTGTAAATTATAAGCTCATTATTTTCTATATACTTGTCATCCTGTCTAGTACCCTCAATGATACTAAAAGCCCAAGAATGGTCAGCATCCTCTCCTAAAATTACCTCTCCAAGATGTTGTAATCTCCACCAAAGAGCATAAATGTGGTCTCATGGATAAAGCATTAGCTACTATGTTCCTCTTCCCCTTGACATATATACCATCAAAGTTGTTTCCTTTTAAACCCTTCAAAGCACACAAAAATGACTATACAAAAGTAACTTAAGGAAACCACATTTAGACTATTAGTTATTCCTATCTTATTCTACTTAAAAAGAAATTACTTAGTTCATAAAAATTGTAATATAAAAAATAGATATTTTTTCATATGTATAGATGTGTTATGATAGGTAGCAATCACTAATTCAAAAGTGCTAAGTAAAGTGACACAAGCAATATGCTTGAGGTAGGAACTGAAAAACTTTAAGCATAGTTAAACGTTATCCCCTCAAACTTCTGAACCATACGACTCAACTTTGCACATGCTAGCACAATTCCTATACTTCCACCCAATATAGAGCCATTTACATCTCATGCAAGCTTTGAGTGTCACTTCTCCAAATAACTTCCATAACAACTAAGGTAATTGTCAAGGATGAAAAATTCGCCTATTTCAAGGACAGATATAGTGTGTGAATTTGCAATTAAAGTTAAAATAATATAAATAATGAATATGTCGTGCTATGATGTATGAGTTGTGTTAGCAGTATTATTTTACTTCTTGTTATATGAGACATCCAAACAACATTGTTCTCTAGCTATAGCACCAGCCATCCAAGACCTCTCAGAAATCTATATATTGTATCACCCATATAACTGTGAGTGCATGCAAGGGTGCTAAGACGTAGGGAATAGAACAGGGAGAATATAGTTGTGGTCCAACACTCTATAATCTATATCATTAAGAAACAAATATAGAAGACTCCATTTTATACAATTTGTCTTATTTTTACCATGATGTTTGTTTGTTATTCATGTAAGTTGGATGGTCTTTGTAACTTTTCCCACCCAATTCTTGATGAGAGCCATTTACATCCAATTTTATTTAAAATTTTACCCTTTTTCACGTGTCTTAAGATCCACATTCATAATCCATTTTCATACCATTATATTTTTACCATCTTTTGTTGTTTATGATTAAATATAAATTAAAAACATTTAATATCATTTTGGGATAAAATATAAAAAATTATTAGATTGTATTTACAAACAAGAATTATCAATTTAGCTTTGGAAAATAATTTGCAGCATGCTACTGGAGAAAAGAAAAAATTTCCTGAATTCTTACTTGCACTTGCCAACAAATAGATTCAAGCTAATCAATAATTCCTAATAAATAATCGCTGAATATTTTATATATCAAATGGTTACTCCATGCTATTTTAGAATGGATTCTATTTAATTGTATGGCCACGAGTTAAAAACAGTAACCATGAGCTAAACAAAATTGTTTATTTGAGACAATTTGGAAAATCACTCCCTATTATCGTGGCTTATTTGTTGCAGGACGTGGGTTATTAAATCAGCATAAACCATGCCAGGAGATAGGTAGAAAATAGTGCAGAAGTATATGGAGAAAAGGCATGAGAAAGCATAGAGAATGTAGTAATGTAATACGTGTTAGAAATGAGAGTCTAAAATATAACGCGGAAATACAGTAACAAAGAAGGGAATGTGGCAATGAAATAAGGCTGGAAAATAGCACAGCAATAATGTCCAGTAAAGGATATTACTTATTAGAGATGTAATAGCATAGAAATTATAGTAGTACAGAAAAGAGGTTTATATAGTTTTTATATCAGCAAAATGAATAAGATCGCGGAGTTATAAAGGTTGCAGTAAGCATTTCCAGCCACTGCATGGAAGAAGAGGGCTCCCTCTGTTGAGAATGCAGTAACATTGTTTTATTTTGTTTTTAAATATGAGTTTAGTAATAAAAACGTATGAACAACAACAATAAAATAAGTTCTATTTAGCATAAAATCTTGCTGGTCATGTTGTCAACTTGGTTTTCAATTTTCAATGTCAATTGCAATTATCAAAAAAGTTGCATAGTTCTTGTAGCAGCCTGCACAGTTCCTGTAGAAGAATGTTGTAGTAGTTTTTATAGCAGTTTCTGTAATGTCCCCAATATTTGAAAAAATAAAATAATTAAATTAATTAGTCTAAAGTTGTCAAAATAAATTAATGATTAAATGGATGACTTTATTTTAATTAATTTAATTAAAAGTGACTAAAATAAAGTTATATTATAAAGTCACTTATTTCTCCAGCTTGTCCGAGAAGCGACTTCATAAAGGAAATCTAGAAGCTTCTCCCAATTGTTATAAAAGAAGGGTTTGCATTGCATTTTGATATGTTCAGAAATTGTTTGATTTGAAGAATTTGTTTGATGCATTTGCATTAACTGGTTTCTGGAGACGAAAACCTTCAGTGATCATCACAGGAGCTGGATGAAAACCTGGTTCTTCTTCCTGGGAGTGAATTCACGACGGAATTCACACTTAATCAAAATTTGTAAGGTTGAATAGTTTTGGAAATATCCTGCATATTATTGTTCTGAAAATATCATCTGAAAGAATTCAATATTCTGGAAATAGATAATACTTTTGTTGGATGTTTGGCGTTTGAAGAGTATTTCTACCTGAGAAAATAAAGTGATTATATTTTTAATACCACTCAGTGAGAATATATATTTACGAGTATTAAATATTACAAGATGACTTATTATAAAAGACCATAATAAAAGCAATGTTTAATTCTCCAAAGTGTCGGCTGTAAAAATCTTTTGACCTTGATTGTTATTGCCGTGAGCCAAAGTTTAATGTGGGGCCAGGATCATTTATAGTTTTGAATCTAAATACCATTTGCAGGTTTCATTGATCTAATATTTAATTCCATGAAGACTTTATACTGCTGCCAAGCCATATAATATTTGAAATATTATCTTGTCGTGAATCTCTTGTAAGGGCCTATATTAATCTTCCAAAGAATAGGTTTACAATTGGGCCTCATATATTTATTTCCACCGGAGCTAATACAAGTTGGGAATTCGTTTCCAAGTGTTGTGGAATATATTTCACCGTGAATGGTCTGAGAACATTAATATTTCATCTGAAAATCATTGCCACTGAAGCTATTTATCGCTGAGTATGGAAGCCACTGGCTCTACATAACACAGAAGTTTTAGCTAAAGGGGAATACCAGAATATTTCAAATATCAGAATGGTACTTGTTCTGGAATCAATTAATTTAAAGACTGGCAGTTTGGTTCACTCAAGTCTGAAGAATAATAGCCAAAGGTGCGTATCAAATGACAGAGGATTTCTGAAAGAGTATTTGTGATAAATAATATATATATATATTGCTATTCTCCATAGAACTGCGAGGGACTTCATCCAACGTACCTAGTGTTTGGCAGTTTTATGATAGTTATGGGTTCCTTCTGTGATGACTCTGCCTCTGTCCATGTGCATGGAGTTGCTTCTACTTCAGCATAGATTCTTCAATTTGGAAGGCTAACCATTCCACAGTATTGGAGGCACTATATCTCTTGCATTCATGAAGATTACTATTGCTGGGAGCAAAGAGCTTATATCTGCAAGTGCTATTAACTGTCTTCAATCAGCTAAACAGGTCATTTACTGTAATCTGTGTATCTCAGATTTGATTATTTAATATGTCCAGAATTTTCATTTAATTAAAAGATCATAAATTTCTTACAATTTTGTGTATTCTCATGTGCTTATTATTTGCAGATCTCTGTCCTCCATCCACTGTCAATAAACATGTGTGATTAGAATGATAAAACAAAGACCAAACACTAATCTAAAATTCAAAAATCAGAAGTTTGTTACTTGTATGCAAAATGCTTGACAAAATGTCAAACCATCATAACATTTATTAAGGACAGATCAACTAGGGGAGGACAGATCAACTAGGGAATCTTACAGTGGTATCAGAGCATCGAACCTGCCATCCTGTTGGGTATAATCAGTGGATTGTCTCTTATGGGAAAAATGCCTAGCTTGAAGAAGGTCATCAAGGATCTTGCTCAAGCACAACAACAGTTAGCTCAGACTTTGCAAAAAGATAAAAGGGAAGAAGTACTAATCATGTTTAAGGAATATGATACTCTTCCTGCACATGTCAAGAGAGATCTATCCTTCATTGATTACATGGACTTTCATCCAATGCTGCATTATAAAACTGATTTGGCAAAGCAACAATACCGTAAGATAGCTGAAGATTTATTTGCACAAGGTATATGCAAAAACCTATATGAGAAGTTCTCAACGGTCACTAATCAGTCTACATGTGAACAAGATTTCAAACCAGCTATTGAGGAAAAACATATTGAAGTTGCCATTGAAGCAGATGATTGTGAAACAAGTATTGAACTAGTGCTTGCGGAAGGAACTAAAGAGGATAACAGTATTGGAGTGTCTTCTAGTGTTGGTATTCAGGAATTGAATGTAAAAGGTGAAGCATGTTTGATGGATTCATGTCACAAACAATCACCTTCGATAAATCAGACCTTGGAAGAAAATCACCGGTTGATAGTCACGAGTTTCTTGGTTGGGAATGTGGAGGTCCAGTTATCTAGCATGAGTGATCACACTGGTGCTTTTGAAGATACCTCCCAGTCAGCCTATGAAGATGACTCTACATCATTTGTGAGCATTGATGCTTATGTTACACCTGATGAACATGGAGTTGAGGAAAATCAGTCATCTATTGCAGCTATGTCTGAGGAGGAAACTTCTTTGGTTAGTGCTGTTAATGTTTGTAGCTTCAGTCGTATGATCATTTAGAATACATATAATATAAGTTGATTAAAAATATATATTATATTATTATTAACCATATGAGATTTAATATTCAATATTAAATCTATTATTCCAAATTAATAATCGATTGATGAAACATTATAAGATTAATTAAATTATATTGAATAGACATGTCCCATGAAGGGACATGTCTCTCCTAGCCTCTTTCCCAATATAAAAGAAAGATAGATTGTTGCATTTGAAAAACACATACCAT
>MU226021.1:360688-392908 GCA_018584345.1 Thuja plicata
ATCAGTTAAATAAGAATAGGTATTTAGAGAAGGATCCCGAGGAAGAACAAGCTGTTAGGAAAGCAGTACTCGACAAACAGCAAGCCGAGCGAAGGGAGAGGTTCAGGAGACGTGCCGAAAGACTACCGGAGGGGGTAGGTGAAGGCAACGATCTGGAGGAACCTAACCAGAGGATGGCGGCAGTGACAACGAGGACTTGTTAAAAGAAACAACAAGCTTGTTCGGGACCCTAACGTTAACCCCAAGGACAGAAGCCCGCAGGAAACAACAAGCTTGTTCGGGACCCTAACATTAACCCCAAGGACAGAAGCCCGCAGGAAGGCAAAAGAGGAAGCCGAACGGAGGGAGTGTAGGTGTGGAGTTGCCGCAGAAAGTGTTGTAGTGGCAGAGAGGCACGAGGTCCACACCACTCTGAGTAGTTCGGAAACATCAGTTAACCCGAAACTGACACTGGTTCAGCCTGCCGTACAACCAATACAGCAGACACCTCCAGGAACCCAAACGCAGACACTGGTTTAGCCCGTCATACAACCAGCACAATAGACACTTTCAGGAACCCAAACGCAGCAGGTAGCACACACCAACCATCCACCACCAAGGGCGAATATGGCTGGTAACAAGGAGAAGTTACCCAAGTTCCACGGGGATGGAAAAGAAGATCCTCTCCGGCATTGCCGCACGTGTCAGACAATCTGGTCCGCAAATGGAGTCGCTGACCAGGACGAATGGATGAGACAATTTCCGGCAACCCTCCGAGGAATAGCAATCGACTGGTACTCCGACCTAGACAAAACCGAAGTGACCATGTGGGACTTATTAAAGAAAGCATTCGAAAAGGAGTTTCGGCTCCTCCGAGACGACAATGAAATTGTCTCGGAAATATATGGGACGAAACAAGGGAAAAAAGAGACCGTGCGGACTTACGGCCGCCGGCTAAAAGAACTCGTGGGAAAAATGGAGAGTCAGCCAGCCGACGGCTTGAAGAAGAGATGGTTTGTCGAAGGGCTGCGATCAAACCTCGAGAGGAAAATGAAGATAGTTCCTCCAACCTCGTACGACGACACATACAAGCGGGCGATGGACATGGAAAGTCAACAGATGACGTTGAAAAAGAAGAAAACTCAGTCATCTTCGTCCGAGGGGGATGACACTTCAGGGGATGATAGCGACAATGACGGTAAATCAAAGAAACAAGTCACGACATTGCAAAAAGACATGGAGAAAATGATGAAAGAGTACAAGTCAATAAAGAGAAACACAAGACGAAGTGACGAAGAGGAACTATGGTGTACAGAGTGCAAGGAAAACGGGCACACGAAGGACTCATGTCCAAGAAAGTCATTTTGTTATAGTTGCCAAGTCATGGGCCATTCCATCAAGGAATGCCCATACAACATGAAGACAAGGGGCCCACAAGTATTGTTTACACAAGAGCAACTAACTACCTCTGGGGCAGCCAACACAGCACAGCAAACAAACAACAATGAATCATCCGGGGGATACAGAAACAA
Source organism: Thuja plicata (assembly GCA_018584345.1). NCBI lineage: Eukaryota > Viridiplantae > Streptophyta > Pinopsida > Cupressales > Cupressaceae > Thuja > Thuja plicata. The sequence goes on from MU226021.1 coordinate 362,200, forward strand.
CAGACACAGAGGAAGTAATAATGATAATAGCAATAGGAGCCGGATACAATATGATCCCAGGGGAAGGCCGATAATCCAGTGTCGGGCATGTAGCCAGTGGGGCCATTTCGCTCGTGACTGCGAGAAAGGCGACACACCCCAGAAGATGTGCCGATGGTGCAGCCCGAGCGATCATGAAGATGCCACCTGTCCGAAGCCTGGAGTAAACTACCTGCACATAGAGGAAGAAAGAGTCCTCGCTATCACCCGAAGCCAAACAAAAGAGGCACGGTACCCTCATCCTCATATAGAGAAACAACGACGACAAGAGGCTCGTGAGGAGATTGGAAAAGCCATGAAGGACGCATGCAAACAAGCTAGCACCTCCGGACGGACAGAAGTCGAAGATAACATACTTGGACAAATATTACAAACGGAGGTACCAATCAAACTTCAAGACCTCCTTCAGACCCTGCCTCAGTTGAGGGCAGTCGTACTAAATACTTTCTCCCTACGTCCTGACACCACCGTTCAAACGAAGACCGCGGAGACTACACAATCAAATATTCCTGGAGGGTCAGCAACGGATCCCATGTTACTCGCAGTGGATAACGGACGGCACCCAGCAGTCGTAGAAATGGGTATCCATGGAGTGAGACTGACAGACACCATAGTGGATGGCCACCCTGGAGTAAATGTCCTCCTGGAGGAGACATGGAAGAAACTCGGAAAGCCTACCCTATGGCCCCCGACCTTCAATCTATTGGGCGCAGATCAGAACGGGATCAAACCTCTAGGGACACTAATGGCTCAACAAGTAACAATAGGAACACAACCGTTCACATTGGACTTCGTGGTGATTCCGCTAAAGAAAAGAGGGTACGATGCCATCTTAGGGAGAGGATGTTTAGTCACGGCGAAGGTTAACCATAACTGGAAGAGGAACACTCTCTCCATGGAAAGCGGCAGGCGGAAATACGCCATTGACCTCCGTACCCAAATGGTGAGCGAAGAGATAGCATCCTCTTCAAGATCGGAATCCGACGGGGAACATGACCGACGAGACGAAGGTGGAATAGAGCCGAACGACCAGGGCATCCTAGAGTTGGGAGAATGCTCCAACGACGAGACGAGCTCGCTGAACGGGCTCTTCCATTGCCAAATGGAAGACTACGAGCTCTTTCATACATACATGCTACAGGTGGAGGAAGAGAAGGAAGTATTCCCACCAGAATATGGGGAATACAAGGAGGGAGAAGCCCACGTCAACGACAGCCCACCCCACCAATTTGACACTGAAAAACCCATGAAATACGAGGAACCACCCCTACAGATCGTGATGAAGAGAACCCGCACAACATTCTTGTAGGTGATGACTGAGACCCAGTACTGAAGACCGCAGCATTAAAATTTTTCATGGAATACAAGGATGTCTTCGCCTGGACCTACAAGGACCTAAAAGGGGTCCCACCCGAATTGTATGTACATCGCATCCTGTTGGTACCAGGAGCCGTACCAGTACGAAAAAGGCCGTACAGGATGAACAAGAACTACGCAGCGAGGGTGGATGAAGAAATCCAGAAAATGTTGGAAGCGGGTATTATCTTCAAGGTACAGACGAGTGAGTGGGTATCCCCCATAGTAATATCACTAAAGAAAGATACCACCCAAATACGGATCTGTGTTGACTTTCGATGCCTCAATGCAGTCACCGTGAAGGACCCCTTCCCCATTCCGTTCACAGACACAACCCTCGAAGAGGTGGCGAGGCATGAGATGTACTCCTTCATGGATGGATTCTCTGGGTACAACCAGATTTCCATCGCAGAAGAGGATAAGTTGAAAACAACATTCGTGGTCGAGGACGGAGTATACGCATATAACTGAATGCCCTTCGGTCTGTGCAACGCACCTGCAACTTTCCAAAGAATCATCCTTCACATCTTCGACAAGATGTCTGTAGGGAATTTTCGAGCCTTCTTGGATGACTGGTCCATCTTCAGTGGCAAGGACGCACATCTGGTAGCACTCCGGGAATGCATGGAAAGGTGCCGCCGAGCAAGGTTGGCACTCAACCCTAAAAAGTGTCGATTCATGGTCCCACAAGGGAAGCTTTTGGGCCACATTGTTTGTAAGACAGGATTAAAGACGGATCCGAATAAGGTCCGAATAATAGTGGCCTTGGAGGCACCTAAGGCCATAACAGGGGTGAAGTCCTTTTTAGGACACAAGCTATTATAGGCGATTTATTAAAAATTTCGCACAAGTTTCGTGTCCCCTAGACAAGTTGACACGAAAAGGAGAGCCGTACATATGGGGTATGGAACAGGACACTACCTTCTCGGAGCTGAAGACAAGGCTGGTCAAGGCACCAATTCTGGTATATCCCAAGTGGGATAAGGAGTTCCATGTCCACGTTGATGCTTCCAACTTTGCAATCGGTGCAACCCTTGTCCAAGTTGGCGACCACGGTCTCGATCACCCAATCTATTTCGCCAGCAGATTGTTGTCAAAAGCCGAAAAAACTACAGTACCACGGAGCGGGAGGCTCTTGGGAAGATATATGCCGTCCAAAAGTTCAAACACTATCTCCTCGCAACACCATTCACATTTTATGTGGACCATCAAGCATTGATGTACCTAGTCAATAAGTCGATCATTCAAGGCAGGATAAGCAGATGGTTGTTACTATTACAAGAATTCACATTCACAATCATAGTGCGACCAGGAAAAAGCCATGTGATTGCTGACCATCTCTCTCGACTTAAGTCAGGGGAACCGCCAGAGGGAGTTAATGATGACTTTCCGGATGCAGATCTATTCCGCATTGCAATCTTGCCAGCCTGGTATACAAGCATTGGCGAGTACCTCTCGACCTCACAGTTCCCAAGGGAGATGCCACCAGGAGAACGAAGAAAATTAGTATTGCGGAGTAGAACATTCCAGCTTATAAATGGATTATTGTATAAAATGGGACCGGACCAGATACTCTGAAGATGTGTCTTGGAGGAAGAAATTCAAAGTGTGCTACGGGAGGCACACGAAGGCCCAGCAGGCGGGCACATGGGACCTGACACAACAACACGAAAGGTGTTGTTGGCAGGGTTGTGGTGGCCCACGCTACACAATGATGCCTGAGAATGGGTGGTAGGATGTGACACCTGCCAGAGAGCGGGGAAGCCATTAAAACGAGACTTCATGCCTTTACAGCCCTCCCACGCACAAGAGATTTTTTAAAGATGGGGCCTGGATTTCATCGGACCCCTAAAGGTAAGTACGGCTCGGAGATGCCGATACATCGTGGTAGCCACCGAATACATGACTAAGTGGGCGGAAGCACGGGCCTTGCCGGACAACTCGGCCTTGAGCACGGCCAAGATCATCTATGAGCAAATCATAACACGGTACAACATCCCGGTGCAGTTAACTAGTGACAGAGGGGGTAACTTCGTTAACCATGTCATCCGACTATTGACAACAGAGTTCAAGATTTTTCACTCCTTGTCTAGTCCGTATTACCCTCGGGCCAACGAGTAGGCCGAGGCCATCAACAAAATAATAGTCTCGATCATTTATAAGTCATGTGCGGTAGAGCGGGAGGATTGGGAAGAAAAGCTACCCTCAGTGTTATGGGCCTACAGAACAACCTATAAGGTCACCATAGGACAGACGCCCTTCCAATTGATGTACAGACAGGAGGCAGTTGTACCCATCGAGTTCATGGTGTCGAGCTTGCGAATAGTTGTAGAGAATAGGCTTGGGGATATGGAAAGCCTCCGAGAACGATTGTACAACTTAAACAAGCTAGACGAACGTCCCCTAATGGCACGGTGGGCAACGGAGGTGGCACAATTGCGTCGGAAGGCTTGGCACGATAAACATCTCAAATGCGTTCAGTTCACCCCAGGCCAACTGGTACTAAAATACAATGGCAAGAACGAAATCAAGCCGGGCAAGTTTAAAGTTAAGTGGTTGGGGCCATACCGAGTTAGACAAGTCGGCGACAATAGGGCAATTAAACTATGGATGTTGGATGGCAAGGAAGTCCACGACACAATAAATGGGTCGAAACTGAAGCCATATCATGAGCGGCGACAACGCAACGACCCGAACCCAGATAGCCAATAAAAAAAAAAATTTAAAATTTAAAAAAAAAAAAAATTGTACAGTGTACCGTACGGTTTGATGTCGTACAGGCCGTACGCCCAAAAAAACAAAAGGGAAAAGTCTCAGCTATACGGGCTCGTGAACGCCAGCAAGCACAAAAGACGATACGGACACCTGACCGTACGGGATGCTCCATAAAGTCGCCCAAGCATCGTACAGCCACAACCCCAGTGCTGGGATAGACAGACCGTACGGCGTACGGCACTTACCGAGAAAAGAAAGGCCAGCAAGCAAAGAAGCTACCATTCGGCATCATTCCGTACGGCAACGAAAGGAAAAAAAAAATAGGAGTTGAGGTCGTACGGCAAGAGGTGAAGACTAGCATTCGCTTGCACAAGAACGACATCATTACATTTGATTCCAGCCATAAAGGTCGTACGGTACCAAACAGGAAAGGAACAAACAACTCAACCGTACGGGAACGGACGGGAAAAAAGGGGGAGTCTATAAGGACCGTACGATAGTACGGTTGCGCAGGAGACAATACCGTACGGCAAAGGAGCATTTCGAGCAGGCTGTATGGTCTCGAGCGAGAATAAAGATCTGAATTGAATCTTCCATACGGCGTATAGTGGCAAGAGGCGGCAAAACAAAAGGGATGAGAGCATAGCAAGGTACAGTATTGAAGTCGTACGGCCGGGGGAACAAAGTGGCGGGCCTGTTAAATACCGTACGCATCAAAGGAAAGAAGAATAAACAAGACATCAGACCGTGCCTACAACGCACGCGCAGAACAGTGATCCCAAGCCATACGGTACGGACAAGGGCAGACGGATTACTCCAGCATACAATACACCTTGGAGACCATTGCGGCCGTACAGAGCAAGGAAGAGACAACGAGCTAAGTGTCGTGGGCAGCTAGGCATGGGAAGTTAGTTATTTATTGTGTATAAAGAAAACAAAGAAAGCCGTTATGGAATCAGCAGGAAAATGCAACTGGAGGACGAAGTTGACAGACAGTGGTATGGACATGAATAAAAATGCGCACGTCTTGCCCTCAGGTGTGCGAGTTGCAGGTCGCACAGACACAGGAAGAAAGAAGAATAGACCTAAAGGCAAGGACATATGGCTGCGACATCTTCCCGGGATTATGTCATGCCCCAAACCATAAAGTTTGAGGGTTTGAACAAATTGGATTGCCGAAAGTGGTGGCAGGAGACACGGGACAGCGATCTAGTAAAGGAAAGTCTTCAAAGGGCGCAGTTACCATAGGCACACCTACACCGGTGCTATTTACCCCACCAATGCTCTCCGAGACCCAACATTTGACTCCCACAACAGCATTCGGCCAGCAGTGCACACAAGCTACCCTCGCTTTTGGTCAGTTGCAGGCACCAGTCAACATGACCCCATCAGTGGTCCCGGAGGCATTACCCTCAGTAGACACAAAGGTAGGAGGAAACAGGATAGAGGAGTCGAACCAGCCCGTTAGAGAGGTCCAAGTCCAGTTGGATGTGGTTGGGACAGATGTCATGGTAACCATTGACAGGGCTTTGTTGGATCCACCTCGAGCCGATCCTTCTTCCATTGAGAGCATGTGTAGTTGGCTTAGCCAACGATTTCAGATGGCTCCGCTAGCCCCAGCAGGAACGACACTTCTTTCTCCTAGACGGGAGGTATCCCTGGAGGTGATCGATCTGGATACAGTAGCATCCCCTACAACTAATCACACGGCACACTTGGCAGTAGAGGAGGTTGCACAGGATGTGAGCAAGGAAGTGGGACATGTTGCACTGGATGCGGGCAAGGAGGTCAGACACTTCGCTAAGAAGAGTCCTGTAGTTAAAGAGGGGTTGGGTGAACCCTTCATTCAGCCCCCGACGGAGCCCACGGAAGACATTGAGGCATACCTCGCAGATATGGTAGCCCGTGGCCGTGAGGTGATGGCTTCCGCACAGTCTCGGGCTCGGGAGAGTGTTGCCGCCAACTTGGAGCGGCTATTGACTTTTGTTCGGGTCGATTGCCCCATAGCTTTTGCAGCCTGTTTTGAGGCAGGCATATGGCCCACAGTCGAGACACTGGAGATGTTGACAGCTCGGGCGGTTACGAAGCCTGAGGTAGAGAGTCGCGTAGAGACTCTAGTGCGACAGGTAGAGCAGGCCTTCAGAGAGGGTTACTATACCCTGAGGCGTATAGAGCAGGTTTCCGAGGGACGGGAGATGGCACGGGTGGCCGCGCAAAGTGCTCGGGAGGAGCTGGCCACCCGATTAGAGGTCATTGAGCGGGACTTGGCTCAGCGTACCGAGGAGTTGGCTCACCAGCAGGCCAGTTGGGCAACAGAGCGCAGTGAGTTGGTGGCTCAGGTGGAAGCTGCTAGGACAGCAAAGTTAGCTATGGAGGCACAGGTTGCTAGGGAGAGACTTTCTTTTGAGCAGCAGCTGGAAGAGATAGCTGCAAAACGGCGTACCTTGGACACCTATCTCACCCAGGCTCAAGAGGCAGCGGACCAGAAGGAGAAAGAGTTGTTGGAGGCTGCCATGATGGTTAAGAATGCCCTGGAGCACCGATGGTTGTCGAGCGGGACTTGAAGGCTCAGACAGAATAGGTCTATGCGTTACGAGCTCAATTAGCTTCTTCCACCTCTTCAGGGATGCCTTCTCAGACCCCTTCTTCTCAGTTGTGATTCTTTGGTTATAGTTACATTTGTCCCCATTTTGTTGTGAAGTCGTCGGAGACGACTTGTCTTTTTGGGGGGGATGATGTTGTCGGGTATAATGGTATAATGTAATTATGTGTCGATTGGGAATTAGTTATGACTGGAGGCTAGGGAGTTGGCGCACGGTTACCAACCATCGCGTCCCTTCGGTCCTTTATATCATTGTACTACCTTCGGGTAAAGCATCATGCTATGCACGGACAGTATTGTATTGTAATCGCTGGAATGAATGAATGAGAATACTTGTCATTTACTTTATATATATCATGTTCTGTGTATTCTGCAAGTAGACTAGGTTACACCAGCAGGTAAACAATCTTCACATTCTGTAATTTCCTCAAAGATTCTCTAGAATGGATGAGGTTATCTCTGGCAAGTAAGTCAGCCAGGTTATTCTGTAGAATATCTTCAGCTACCAATAACTTATTGTGCAGATCAGATTCTTCTCTCCTGCTGTAATATCAGAATGGTAGTTGTTCTGGAATCAATTAATTTAAAGACTGGCTGTTTGGTTCACTTGAGTCTGAAGAATAATAGCCAAAGGTGCGTATCAAATGACAGAGAATTTCTGAAGGAGCATTTGGGCTGAATAATATATATATTGCTATCCGCCATAGAACCGTGAGGGACTTCATCCAGCGTACCTAGTGTTTGGCAGTTTTATGAGAGTTATGGGTTCCTTCTGTGATGGCTCTGCCTCTGTCCATGTGCATGGAGTTGCTTCTACTTCAGCATAGATTCTTCAATTTGGAAGGCTAACCATTCCACAGTATTGGAGGCATTATATCTCTTGCATTCATGAAGATTACTATTGCTGGGAGCAAAGGATTTATATCTGCAAGTGCTATAAACAGTCTTCAATCAGCTAAACAGGTCATTTACTGTAATCTGCGTATCTCAGATTTGATTATTTGATATGCCCAGAATTTTCATATAATTGAAAGATCATAAATTTCTTACAATTCTGTGTATTCTCATGTGCTTATTATTTGCAAATCTCTGTCCTCCATCTACTCTCAATAAACATATGTGATTAGAATGTTAAAACAAAGACCAAACACCAATCCAAAATTCAGAAATCAGAATTCTGTTACTTGTATGCAAAATGCTTGACAAAATGTCAAGCCATTGTAACATTTATTAAGGACAGATCAACTAGGGGATCTTACAGTTTTTAGCACAGTTCATGTAGCAATTTTAATGAATGTCTTTGTAGCTGCATTTCATCCACACTCACCTCACTACCTTCAGCCCTTGTGCATATAGCCACTATGCCTTTCGCAAGTTTACGCCCCCAGATTGACACTTAGACCAAACTGAATTTAGTCATTAAATGTTTGATCCATCTCATTATTTACCTTAATTTTGGCCTATCAATTCTAAATATATGTTTTCTTAACTCTTTAGTCAACTTCAAGCCAACATCTACTTGTTGTGCAACAAAGCTAAATGCTAGTCCACACAATAACAAGAAATCTCTATTTAGAAAAAATGTCAGATAAATAGAATTCAACATACTATATGCAAAACGAATTTCATAGAAATTGCACCAACAAAAAAATAGGCAATATCATTTTCAATATCTACAGAAGACAAATGCAAACCATCAAACAGTCTAACGAATTTTAATCAAGAAGTGACAGATAGAAGTTACAAAAAGTAATCTTTAAGTTGGATTTAAGTGATTACCAAATAAGTTGCAGCTTTTTTTGACCTAAAGTTAATGCTATTTGATACACTTAATATATTATGCCAAATATGATTGTAGAAGCTATTAATACTGAAAGATGTTAAAAATGTAACTTCCTTACCTCTAGAGCTTCAAGATATTCAACAAGATCATTTTCAAAAGGTGATGTTGTCCTCAGATCCTTTTTCTCTTTCAAAGGGAAGTCTTGCATCCACAAACCTTGAGTCTTGTTGTTCCAGTCAACATATATTAAATTTGCAGTGTGGACAACCACTCGAACCCCTGTTCTGTACACTAGAAGCATAGCTTTTGAATGATGCGTCCCATAAGAAAGGCGCAAAGGTGGCTTGTACAATAACCAATTTGAAGGCTTTTTCTTCTTCAAAGTGGGGGAAATATAATCAGACATGAAAATGAACTAAAATATAATGCATACAAAATTCGGAGTAGTGAAGAGAACCCAATTATTGAATACCTTTTACATTATAACAGTTGATATCATACCTTCAAATATTCCAATGTACCATCACTTTCTCCATGTAATACCAACACACGAGGAATCGTCCTTAGAAGTGGACAAGCTGTCAAGATAAATTCCAAATAAATTGGAAAGAACATATTACTGTAATATGCAGAACAATCGAAAAGGTTAATTATATTTAACTTTTAAGCAAGGGATTGTAGAGGACTCGAAATCACACTCCTTAGGCTCCATAAATGTTGAAAAGTAACTTAAGATCAAATCTCTTCTATAATAGCACATGATTAAATGAATCTCAAGACACAACAGATATGTCAGTTATGACTTTGATTATATCATATGTTAATTTTTTCAGATAAAATTTAGACTTTTTTCAAACAACCAGAAGCAAATTGTCATAGATGTAATCTTCATTGTTTAGCTGCAGAGCCTGTACAATAATCGTGCACATTCAAACTCATGGTTGATCACTTAATTAATTTTCTCCAGTCATATTAACAAATTGATACCTCACTAAAACTTAAGATTGTTTCAGCTCTCAAATGCACAACTGAATATTTGTCTCAAAGATGTTTGAGAACATGTTATGCAGTATTTTACAAAAAGAAATCGTTAATTTATCCTACAAGATGTTCAGCAGACCCCTAATAACTATGTAATAGGGGGGAAAATTCCTATGGTATTTATAAGAAGCTAAAAATATCTGCCTTGGAGAAAACCAATATCAGAAAACAACCAGAAACGGCTTTTAGAGAAAAAAAAATGAGGCTGCAAAATACAACTGTACAATGAAAATCTTCATTCCTTAAGAACTATAACCTGAAGCCATTGTAAAATTTTAATGGAGACAATATCATTAAAAAATTAAAACTGGTTGCACAAGCCAACCTTTGAACAATCAGAACTCTGTTCTGGAAATGAAATCCCTAAAACTAAAAACCCACATAAAAGTGAGGCTTAATGTTACTCTCTTGTGACATTATATTCAAGTAATTCCCATAACTTAACTGGCATTGCCTCAAATTAAGATTTCAATGCTTAAAAATGGAACTTCCTCTGCATATAAGCACAAATTTTACATTCAAGACCCAAAATAACTCAGCACAGCAAGCGACCAAGCAAACTATTTCCAGTTCTTTCCTTCATTAGCTTCGGCTATACGTCCAACAAATAGACATAAAGGAAAGTTTGAAATTTGCAAGTGAAAAATCTTTACTCGCCTGCAGAAACTAATCTTTCCGAGAATTTATGGTGGGCGTAGTGGAGTTTTATGATATGCCTTAATCCCTATACAGAGAATCCAAAACCAGTTAAGTCTTAAAGAACTTTCACAGAGCGGGAACCAAGTTTACTGTTTAAATATAGTTTTGAATGGTTTTCCAAGGCAGCAATTATTAACCAGCAATTAAATTAGTTCAAAAAGCAATGGACAAGAGATGCAAGAAGACAGAAATCTACTAACTATAGATTCAATAGGGTTTGGCTCAAAGAACAGGACCCAAATGATTGGGCAGCTGCAAATTTCACTACCAAAGGTAGTGTGAAATTGAACTTTGGAGCCAAGGATATTATTTGGCAGCCTTCATTGTTTAGAAAAAGATCAAACTGTAATTGTTGAAGGGCTTCATGGTTCCACAGAAGCTCTAGATTCTTCATGGAAACCTAGTCACCACTGACTTCTTGCAGGAGGTCCCAGCTATAGAAGCTATAGAAACAATTTGGTTCTGTCTCTTCAACCTCCCTTTGGAATTCTAGAATGAAATTAAACTCCCAGAAATTGGAAATAGTCTACACAAGTTCATGTGCTCTTCCTCTACAACCAGAGAGAAACCAAGTTGACACACATATTAGCATAGCTAGAAATTCACTTCTTTTTTTTTGGCCACTATGTAATGAACGTTTACAATTTTAGTGTATTAACATATATTAATTGAAAAGTAATGAATATGTGGCAATATACAAATATATACCCGCCGCCTTGTAGCTAACACATCCCTCACCTCCAATTAGCACAAGCAACTATAAAAGTGTATATCTGGGGCATACCCTATAAATATAATCCACAAATTTTTAATTTAAGAATAAAATAAAGAAAATTTTCTTTCGCGGTTTTTTATATTACCCTTTTCCTTTGAAACTCTGTCAAAAATGGGACCATGTCTTAAACATCAAATTTTCACAACACAAATATTGTTAAGTATAATTAACATACTAATTCTTACCAGAGAGAAGCCAATCCATGTCCACCATGTAGTTTGATAGAATAGCCACAAGCACATCACCCTGGTACAAAACAACTATGCATGTATTAGATATTAACATCTATTTATTTGATTTTCAGGTGAAACAGATTAACATGTACTACATATTCATGTTCATATATATGATTTACTAGCTCTCTTTTTTAAACTTGAGACTATTTTAAAAAGGGCAACAAAAGAAGTCTTGGGATTATTGAAACATGTCCGGTTTAAATAATAATATGAAACCTTCATTGATTCAAGATGTTTGTGCCTCACAAAATGTGATGCAGAAGCATCTAGGGGTTTGAGGCAATCTTGCATCACCAAAAAAATTTTAAAAAAAACATTATGCAGATGTTTAGGTGGTAATGTTTTAGGTGAAGAAAAAATGTAAAAAGGCCTAAATATTTAATAATTATTTGGCCAAGTCCTAATGTATCAGCTTTCTTGGGAGTTGGACACATGTCACTGGCATCTACAAGGAAAGTTAAGGAGTTACTAATTTGACTAGTGGAAGTGGAGCCATGTGCAGTTCAAGTGGAGCAATTAATGCAATTTTCTAAGTATATGAGCAGCCTCCTAATTTGGCGTGGGATTATTAAGGTAGTTTCCAACTCATGGTTTTGGGAAACAATTATTGTTTTCCCTCTATTACATCTCTATAAATTGGGAGCCAGAGTTAGAAATTAGAGATTTTTGCAGGTTGGAGTTTGAGAAGCAAGTTGAAGAGCACAAATCAAATTTGAGTGGCGTTACTGTCTTACTTTTAATTTGCAGGTGTTGCTGGTTATTATATCAGATTGCTCATTTATGTATGAGGCCTATAAGGCCAAAATTTTGTAATTTTCAGATTTTCATTGTAATCTAATTTTCAGAAAATCAATAAAAAAGAAGAATTTTGTATTGCATTTTCGTGTTAATTTCTTTGTTGAATTTGTCAATTGATTTGTGAGGGAGAGTATCCCTTCATCAAAATGATGAAGAATAAAATATGGGGTTGTATCTTACACCCTTCCTCCCTAAACCTAAGATAGAATTTGCACGAAATGAAATCGTTAGAATAGCAAGTACAAATGGCTTTATCACCAAAACATTATCATATATAATCTCAAAGAAGTGGGCCTTATTACTCAAAGTACATAGATTGCCTAGTTATGCATATAATCAATGCTAGACCAAAGTGTCTTCAATACAATTACTTCAAATCTCATATCAACTACTGGCAAGCATTATACTACTATCGGGAATAATGATATATTGTTATGTGTCGTTGGTATTTAGTTAGTCAGCCGAAGGATAGGTAGTCGGGGTACAGTTGTGATGGTTGGCGTCGCACCCCTTCGGTCCAGATATATTGTATGTACGACCTTCGGGTAAAGGCATAATGGTATTACGGGTATTTGATATTACTGTGATCATTTGTATACATGAGATTAATGAGTTAATGGAAGAACTGGTTCTCTGGCATACATCTATTATGTTCTGTGTATTTACCTTCTGCATTTAACTAGTTTACCCAGTGAGGCAAACATTTGGTGTCGTTCTCGTACGAACCTGGGAAATGACGGAGATTGAATGGCGTAGGGAGGATAATGGGCCAACCTCTCGACAATGAGGGTACTAGGAAGGATGACAACGGCCCTAGAGAACTTTATGAGAGAGAACACGCCTTGACGTCAGACTTTGTGATTCTACTACAGGCGGCGATCGAAACTTACGTAAGGAGAGAGGCTGCACAGGAGGAAGTCTCGGAGGGTGCCGTGTGGAACGCTCTTGAAATCAGTCTGGCGATAAATCGGTTGATGAATCATCTCCCTCGCTTGTTGGCACAAATATCCTTAGCCCAGAGGAACAGACAGGAGGAGATTGAGCGAGAACAAAGACGACAGCGAATCCTTCGTAACTACGAGGAGAATAACCGCCGAGAAGAGGAGTGCGATGGGACTCGGCGAAGGCAAAGCAATAACTAATTTTTCAGAAGAGGAAGGAAAATAATAGAGGGCACTCCCACATTGTTATGATTCTATCATATTGTTGACATACATTGTACAAGGGTGATGAATTAATAAAAAGTGCTCTTTTATATTTATCAAAGTCTGTTACAATTCACGCAGGAAGAACTAATGCCCAATTTGTTAAATAAAGATAAAAGTAGAAGAGAATGCAAAGGAGTGTGAAGCCGCTCAGAGAGCTTTGATTCTCGAACAACAGGCTAAAAGGAGACGGAGGCTTAGGCGACTGGCGGAGGAGCAACTCGACGAAGGCGAAGGTGACCAACACGAAAATGGGGGAAGGAGTAGGGAGGATCTAATTGAGGAGACTCAACAATGGTTAGAACTTCTTGAAGAGACCCGACATCGGTTGAGGGATTTGTCTCACACCGCGCACAGAAGCTAGGGGGACCCAACAGAGTGAGGAAGAGGCCAAGGAGGGAGAGGACACCGGGGCTGCCATCAGTGTCGGAGGGACACAGGGTCACGGTAGTTAAACACATCCTGTAGGCTCTAATCCATCTGGAGGGGGACAACAACCAACAGCAGTGGTGAAGAGACCAACCATGTCGTAGAAACAGAAACTACCGAAGTTCAATGGGGACGGGAAGGAGGATCCTGTCCGCCATTGCCGTACGTGTGAGACCATCTGGTCGGCAAATGGAGTTACCGACCAAGATGAGTGGGTAACTCAATTCCCTGCCATGTTGGGAGGAGTAGCCATCAACTGGTACTCTGACATGGATAAGACCAAAATCAACACGTGGAACAATCTGAAGAAGGAATTTCAGACTGAATATCGACTACTGAGTGTTGACAATGAGATTCTGCCTGAAATTTACAACACAAAACAAGGGAAAAAGGAGGCGGTTCGAGCTTATGGTCGGTAGCTCAAGGAACTTTTGGGAAAAACGGACAACCAGTCGGCCGACAGGTTAAAGAAAAGATGGTTCGTCGAGAGGTTAAAGCAATCCCTCCGGAAGAAAATGAAGGTAGTTCCACCCACATCGTATGATGACGCCTACAATAGGGCAATGGATTTGGAAAGCGAGACAAAAACCTCCAAAAAGAAGAAGGACAAAGACAATTCGTCCGAGGATGACAACTCTTCGGAAGGGAGCAACAGTTATGGAGAGTCCAACAAGAAAGTGCAAGCCCTCCAGAAGGACATGCAAAGGATGCTGAAAGAATTTAAATCTATGAAAGGGGGTCCTAGCAAGACAGACGAAGCAGAACTCTGGTGTACGGAGTGCTAGTCCGACGGACACACAAAAGTCTTGTGTCCTAAGAAAGCTTTTTGTGACATATGCCAGCTGATGGGGCATTCTACTAAGGAATGTTCCTACAACATGAAGCTAAGAAGCCAGCAAGTGCTTCTCACTCACAAACAACCAACCATATCAAGCGATGCAGGCAGCTCCCAAACAAAGAACAACGCATCATCGGGAGGGTACAGGAATAACTAGCGCGGAGGAAGGAACAACAATGATAATAATAACAACAATAACAATACAAGAAGCCGGATCCAGTACGATTCGAAAGGCCAACCGATGATCCAATGCAGAGCCTGTAGCCAGTGGGGGCACTTCGCCCGAGACTGTCCGAAGGAAGAGGCAGCACAACACTTATGCAAATGGTGCGGGTCGGGAGACTATGACGATGCCAATTGTACAAAACCAGGTGTAAACAAGTTGGACATAGAGGAAACAATGGGGGAAGGAGTATTGGTCGTTACCCGCGCACAAGCAAAACAAGCTACGTCCCGAACCCCCGCACGAAGAAGCAGAGGGTACGAGAGGTAAGAGAGGTAATTGAAAGGGAGATGCGAGCGCAGAAGGAGGCACACGAGACGGCGGGTACTTCTGGTTCGTCGAAGGCGGAGGAAAACATACTGAGGCAAACGTTAAACATAGAGGTACCAGTAAGAGTTCAAGACCTCCTTCACACAATACCTCAGCTGAGGACGGCCTGACTGGGCACTCTCTCCCAACCGAGCGCCAACACCACCCAAAGCACAGATGTTCCTGGCAGGTCTGCTATGGATCCCATGTTGCTGGTGGTGAACACTGGCAAACACTCAGCCGTTGTTGAGATGGGCATCCTGGGGACCCTCCTGACAGATACCATCGTTGATGGTGGATCGGGGGTAAATGTCCTTCCGGAGGAAACATGGAGGAAGCTTTGGAAACCAACACTGTGGCCTCCTACTTTCAACCTGTTAGGAGCAGGCCAACAGGGAATTAAACCCCTCGAGACGTTGATGGCGCAACAAGTCACCATTGACGCACAACCCTTCATGCTAGACTTTGTTGTGATCCCACTCAAGAAGAAGGGGTACGATATGATTCTTGGCAGAGGGTGGCTTGTGGCAACGAGGGTTACACACAACTGGAAAAAGAAGACCTTGACAATGGAGAAGGGAGGCCAGGAGTTTGTCATCGACCTTCGGACACAGATGGTGAGCGAGGAGCTTGCATCCTCTTCAGAGTTCGAGTCTGACGACGAGAGTGGTCGAATGGACGAAGGGAGGAGGCGCATGGAACCCAACGATGAAGGGGTTTCAGAGTTGGAGGAGTGTTTGGAGGACGAGACTGGGTTGATGAAAGGGGCTCTTCCATTGGCAGATGGAAGATTATGAAGTATTCCATAGCTATAAACTCCAAGTGGAGGAAGTGGAACAAACAGCAGACAAGGAAGTGTTTCTGTCAAAGTATGAAGAATAGGGGGAGGCCCGGGTCAATGAAACCCCGACACACGAGTTCGATACAGAGAGACCCATGGAGTATAAAGAACCGTCCCTGCAGGTCAATAATCTTGGAGATGAGGCCAACCCGCGGAACATACTGGTAGGGGATGACTAGAACCCCGTTTTGAAGACCGCTGCATTTAAGATTTTTATGGAATACAAAGATGTATTCGCATGGACCTATAAAGACCTCAAGGGCGTACTGTCGGAACTGTGCGTGCACCATATCCCCTTGGAACCTGGAGCCGTACCTATACGAAAAAGGTCGTACACAATGAACAAAAACTACGCAGCAAGGGTGAATGATGAGATCAAGCGGATGCTCGAAGCAGGGATCATCTTCAAAGTACAAAAGAGTCAATGGGTTTCCCCGATAGCAATATCTTTGAAAGAGGCCAATCAGATCAGAATCTGCGTCAACTTCAGATGCCTAAACACAGTGACCATTAAAGATCAATTTCCCATACCGTTCACGGATACCATCTTGGAGGAGGTCGTCGGGCATGAGATATACTCGTTCATGGACGGGTTTTCTAGATATAACCAGATATCCATTGCGGTGGAGGACAAATTGAAAACAACCTTCGTGGTGGTGGACGAGGTGTACGCTTACAACCAGATGCCCTTTGGTCTATGCAATGCACCCGCAACCTTCCAACGAATAATCCTCCACATCTTTGATAAGATGTCAGTCGGGAATTTCAAGGCTTTTCTGGACTATTAGTCCATCTTCAGTGGGGAGGATACGCATCTGGCGGCTCTCAGGGAGTGTATGGAGAGGTGTCGAAAGGCAAGGTTGGCACTGAACCCAAAGAAGTGTCAGTTCATGGTGTCGCGGGAGAAGCTGTTGGGGCAATAGCTTGCAAGGCCTGACTAAAGACGGACCCTAACAAGGTCTATGTGATCGTGGAGATGGAACCACAGACAGACGTCACAGGCCTAAAGTCATTCCTGGGCCACATTGGCTATTGCCGACGATTTATAAAGAACTTCGCCCAAGTTTCTTATCCCCTCGACAGGTTGACGCGGAAAGGGGAACCCTATGTGTGGGGGACAGAACAAGGGGTCTCTTTTGAAGAATTGAAGACGAGGTTGGTCGGAGCACCAATTCTGACATATCTAAATTGGGACAAAGAGTTCTACGTTCACATGGATGCCTCAAATTTCGCAATTGGTGCAACCTTGGCCTGAGTAGGCGATCATAGCCTAGATCACCCCATTTATTTCACCAATCTGTTGTTGTCAAGGGTGGAGAGGAATTATAGTACCACAAAGTGGGAGGCCCTGGGGATGGTGTACGTCGTGCAGAAGTTTAGGCATTACCTATTGGCAACACCACCATTCACGTTTTACGTAGACCACCAGGCATTAATGTACTTGGTGAATAAACCTCTTATATAGGGGCGGGTGAGTAGATGGTTGCTTCTACTATAGTTCACATTCACAATTATTGTGAGACTCGGGAAGAGCCATGTAACTGTCGATCAGCTATCTCAGATTAAGTCTGGAGAGCCGACGGAGGGAGTGAGCGACGACTTCTCAGACGCGCACTTGTTCCACATAGCAATCCTGCCATCGTGGTATAAGAGCATCGGGGAGTATTTGTCCACTTCACATTTCCCGAGGGACATGTCATCGAACGAGCGACGGAAGTTGGTATTGAGAAGCTGCACTTTTCAGCTGATTAATGGATTACTCTACAAAATGGGCCCAAACCAAGTCCTTCGGCGACGTGTTATGGAAGAAGAGGTAGGAAGTGTTCTCAGAGAAGCAAATGAAGGGCCAGTAGGAGTATACATGGGGCCGAACACAACGGCACGGTAGGTGTTGTTAGCAGGGTTGTGGTGGCCCACGTTGCACAACGACGCCAGGGAGTGGGTCGTGGCATGTGACACTTGTCAAAGGGCCGGAAAACCATTGAAGAGGGATTTCATGCCCCTAAATCCTTCACATGCATAGGAACTCTTTGAGCGATGGGGCTTGGACTTTATCGGACCTCTGAAGGTAAGTAGGGCTCGGAGGTGCAAGTACATTGTGGTGGCTACCGAGTACATGAGGAAGTGGGCGGAGGCCCAAGCCTTACCTGACAACTCAGTCTTGAGCACGGCAAGATTTAAATATGAGCATATTATCACAAGATATGGCATTCTGATGCAGTTGACCAGCGACAGAGGAGGTCACTTTATGAATCATGTCATTCGACTGCTCACAACGGAGTTTAAGATTTGTCATTCGTTGTCAAGTCCATACTACCCCCGGACCAATGGCCAAGCATAAGCAACAACAAGATATTAATGTCCGTGATATATCAGTCATGCGGAGTCGAGTAAGAGGACTAGGAAGAAAAATTACCCTCGGTGTTATGGGCTTACCGAACAACGTCCAAGGTGACCACCGGACAAACGGCCTTCCAGTTGATGTACGGACAGGAGGCAGTTGTTCCCGTTGAATTCATGGTGCCAAGCTTGAGGATAGCAATCGAGAAAAGACTAGGGGATATGGAGAGTTTGCGGTAAAAACTGTATAATCTAAATAAATTGGACGAGCGATGGATGATGGTGCAGTGGACTACGGAGGTCGCACAGTTGAGGCGGAAAGCATGGCATGACAAGCACCTCAAGCGGGTCCACTTTACTCCAGGACAACTAGTATTGAAGTATAATGGAAAAAAGAGATTAAGCCTAGAAAGTTTAAGGTGAAGTGGCTCGGCCCGTAAGAATCCGAGAAGTGGGTGACAATGGTGCAATTAAGTTGTGGACGTTGGACAGGAAGGAAATTCAGGAGGCGGTCAATGGGTCGAAATTAAAGCCTTACCATGAGAGGCGGAGGCATCAGGAAGAGCGAAGGGCAACCATAGAAGCACCGGAGGTGACTTAGATTAGGAAAAAAGTAAAAAATAAATAAATATTTGAGAATGTCTGTACGGTGGAACCACCAAACGGTGGGGCCACCGTCGGTGGTACCACTGTCAGTGGGACCACCAGACGGTGGTACACCGTACGGTGGCAGCCACCGTCACTTATAAAGCCGCGGGGCCTTTGCGAAAACATATAACAAACGCTGAAAACCGAATAGGAGCCGGCCGCAGGGAGAAGGAAGAGAGTTGGAGAGGAGAAGGAAAGTGGGGTACGGCGAAGGACAAGCCGTTTGGTTCCTTATTGCCTAGGAACCTGCATCATTTTTGTTCGCTTCATTTTTTTTCCCGACAGTTATTGACTGAGTGAGGGTTTTGTCTTTCAACAGTTATTGACTGATTGACGGTCTCTACATAAAAAGACAAGGGAAAAACCATTATTATGGATTCTGTAGGAAAACGACATTGGAAGGCACAGATCCACGCAAGCAGTTCCAGTATGGATAAATCAGCAAGGGTTTTACCTGCAGGGGTGAAAGTTGCAGGCAATGTGGATGCGAACCCGAGCGGCAAGAAGAGGCTGAGACCAAAAGTACAAATGGTTGCCCAGAAGAATGTCGAAACACATGAAACGGTGGAATTTGAAGGATTAAATGGGCTCGAGGGTAGTAAATGGTGGCAAGATACCTAGGAGACCGATTTAGTGAAAGACAATTTGAGGAAGACCGGTGTCCATTCAGATGTCGGTCTTTTGCATCCGCAACTTTGAGAGCCCTCTACGGATTATGATTAACACATTTGACAGGTTCTCAAAGACAAGCACATTTGAGTATCGCAAGCGGGTGATAATGGTTTCATTCACAACAGCAGACTTCACAAGAGTATTCGGTATACCTGGCCGCAATGGGAAAAAGATAGAGATGAAGCAAAAGAAGATGTTCAGGGATGCCAAAGAATATTGGATTATAACGGTGTCCCGAACGCTCACCCCTGCAGAGATGAACGAGGTGGCCAAAGCTTCTAAGGGTCGAGGAATGAAGAGAGCCTCCGTTGCCGAAGGACCATGGCGACGCATCATGGATGTGGTAAAGAGTCGGCTGACAGGGTCTAGCCGCGCTTCGGACATCGCTCTCCCTCAGATCATTTTGATGGCCGGTATCATGAACGACATTGTGTATGACTGGGCTTCAGTGTTGGCGGAGCGTATGTATGAGTTTGACTTTGCAGCACTGGACATTTTATATGCCGCACCACACTATTGGGTTTTTCCTGGAGGCCACAATGGCACAGATTCCGACTGAGAAGTTGGAAATGAGGCCTCAAGGCACCTTAGCGCCTAGCGAGTCACCCATCTTCCATTGGAAGTTTTTGGATACTGGAATTGCACCCACAAGGCAGAAGAGGCGACGCGAGATGATTTTGGAGTCAGAGCCCGAAGAACTAGATAGTTGTCGAGAGGCTACCTCGGAGACCTCTGGCGACTCGGGAGATGGTGGTAGCCAGATGATGGAGGACAAAGCAGTGGAGTCTGTAGACGCCAGTCCAGCAGTGACACCCATGCCAGTTTTGTTTGTCATGCATGTCCTGTCGACGACAGCACAGTTGGCTCCTCCGACGACAGGGGGATTGGGGCCACGGTCGTCATTCCTGCGTTTGGTCAGATGAGGACACCAGTGCCCATGACACTAGAAGTAGTACCAGAGGTACAGGCATTGCGTTCGGTGGAAGTAGCTGTGGGATCTTCGGAGGTAGTGACTGGGTCCATACCTGAGGAGTTGGATGGTGGAGATATGCCTGGAAGTGAGTTGGTGCAGGTCGGTGATGAGGCGCCTCGCAAGGAGAGGGAGGGTCAGGTTCATCTGGATGTGGTCGGCACAGATGCAGTGGTCATAATAGACGCAGTGCTATTGGAGGATCCACAAGCAGTGACGGGTGACCCTTCTTCCATCGCAACTATGAGCACTTGGCTCAATAGGCGCTTCCAAATGACACCCTTGGCACCAGTAGGAGCTACAATTCTCTCTCCCCGATGAGATGTACTTCAGGAGGTTGTAGACTTGGAGGCAGAGGCCTCACCTGTGGGGGACCAGCACTTGACCAAGGATCGTGCACTGCTAGTAGACTTTGTTCCAAGGGGGTTGCCTGTGCATGAGGAGCTCATCGCACCTTCGCAGCCTCCAAGGGAGTAAGTTGGGGAGGACATTGAGGCATACTTAGCGGACATGGTTGCACGAGGACGTCGGGTAGTGGCTTCCGCCCAGTCTCGGGCTCTGGAGAGTGTTACTTAAGATTTGGAGTGGTTACTGGCATTTGTGAGAGTTGGTTGCCCCACAGCCTTTGCAACTTGTTTTGAGTTGGGCAGATGGCCAGCCTCTGAGACTGTGGGGATGTTGAATGCCTCGGTCGTTGGTGAGCCAGTAGTGGAGAGCAGAGTGGAGACTCTTGTCCGGCAGATAGAGCAGGCCTTCAGGGAGGGCTATTACACCCTGAGGCATACGGAGTATATTTCCACAAGGCATGAGGTTGCCCGGGTTGCCGCACAAAGAGCTCAAGAGGAGATGGCCACCCAGTTGGAGGCAATCGAGGGAGCCTTGGCTCACCGTACACAAGAGTTGGCTAGCCAGCAGGCAACTTGGGCAGCAAAGAGAGCTAAGATGGTCGCTCAGTTGGAGGCCGTCGGGACAGAGAAGGTAGCTTTGGAGGCACGGTTAGCTGAGGAGAAATCCTCTTTTGAGCAATAGTTGGCGAAGGCCAGTGAAGAGAGGAGTGCCTTGCACCTTAGTCTGACACAGGCTCGGGAGGAGTCTGATACAAAGGAGAAGGAGCTCCTGGAGGCAGCTATGATCGTGAAGACAGCTTTGGAGCATCGGATGGTTGCAGAGCGGAACGCAACAGGTGTATGGGTTGCAAGCTCGTTTGGCTTCTTCGGCGGTGCAGCCAGCCTCTTCAGGGATGCTCCCTCAACCCCCTTCTTCTTAGTCGTGATTTCGTTATGTTTAGTTGTATAAATTGTCTCCAATTTGTTGTCACTCGTCGGAGACGACTTCTTTTTTGGGGAGGATGATGTTGTCAGGAATAATGATATATTGTTGTGTCGTTGGTATTTAGTTAGTCGGCCAAAGGATAGGTAGTTGGGGTACGGTTGTGATAGTTGGCGTCGCACCCCTTCAGTCCAGATATATTGTATGTACTACCTTCGGGTAAAGGCATGATGGTATTTACGGGTATTTGATATTACTGTGATCATTTGTATACATGAGATTAATGAATCAATGGAAGAATTGGTTCTCTGGCATATATCTATTATGTTATGTGTATTTACTTTCTGCATTTAACTAGTTTACCCAGTGAGGCAAACATATACCAGTATCTATTAATGAACACAGACAAATACATAGACATATGTCTGCATATACATGCATACAAACATAAATATGCACTCACACTCACACACACATGCTTAATATGTACATACATATATACATTTATACATGTATGTTTGTATATTTAGGTAAAGCATGTTTGTGCATAGTGATATCGTCATTATTACACCCCGTTAATGATATGTTTTATAATGTTAAGAAAAGTTAATCATTCACTAACCCACATGCTCATTTTCATATGTTATATTCATGTGCACATACTTTTCAAGAACATTAAATTGACATACAGCTATCACCAATTTTGGTGTTAGAACATGTCATGGCCACAATCTAGATTTCAATGCTCAAGTCTACTATGTCATCTAGATAATATATGAACTGTTTTCCATAGAATGACTATGAATCACAATGAAAAATAAGTATTCTATACAGTTGTAGAGATTTCAAATAGCAAGAAAATTATAATAATTCGAAATATACCTTATGTATTCAGGAAATCCCACTAATGAAGAAATATGAAATAACAGGAATGAAAATTTATTACAAATAGCATAAAATAAGGTTATCAAAAGAATGAACACAATCACAAGAATCAAGAGGCATTTATATTTTATTGAAATATATAAAGGTCCAAACCATCATACAAGTTACATGTTGGTAGGTAGTTATGAGTTGGTTGGTAGTTTGAAATTAGTTGAAGATAGGAGGCGGGTTAGGGTCACAAAATCAGATGATGAAAAACATTATAAACAGTGAAAAACGGGGACGCATACGCCCCCAGCCTCACATTTCCAAGACGGGGACGTCTCCGGGATGCAAGGACGAGGACAGGGTGTCGCCCCACAATCCTGCCACTGGGGGGGGACGTCAGGAGATGGTGGAGATAGCCAAGCGTCTTCGGGACGTCTCAGGGACATTTGGAAGTATCCCATCCCCAAACATCACAAACGGATACTTTTTTTTATAAATTTTGGGGTTAAGGTCAAACTCTCATTTGAAGTGGGCCCCGTCCATGCCCTCTATGCCTTACAAAACCCCCTCAAATCCTCTCTTTTTCTCATGTTTGGTTTGCTGATTTTTTTCAAGTGCTAGATGGAAAGGAGAGAAAAGAGTGATTGAAGGAATGAAAAGAAATAGGTTGAGTGAGTGCAAGTGAAATAGTGACAAGAAGCAAGAAGAAGAAAAGGACGATCCTACAGTGACTTGGAGAGATTTTTCAAGCACAAGGTAGGTATTTTGTTGATTTTTGTTTGTTTCATTTTCTGCTTTTCAATTTTTTTTGTTGTTTTTTCTTGTTTCATTTTCAAAACCAGATTTGATGTTGAATATTGAGCACAAAATGAAGAATGATTCCAATGTTACATTGAAATGAACTATGGCACAAGAGGACCCAATTTTTTGGTGGAACTATCATGGACAAAAATCCAAGACTGCCACTCTAGCCATTAGTTTGCTATCTCAGAATTCTAGTTCTTCAGCTGCTAAGAGGAACGGGTCTACCTATAGCTTCATCACCTCTTAAAAAGGAACGGACTTACCTCTAGGAGAGCAGAGAAGCTTGTGGCTGTACATAGTGCTTTGAGTTTCATTGACCACAAGACACTTGTGTACAAAGAGAGCCCAGTAGCAAGATGGAATGTAGAGCCAGAGGAGCCATCACAAATTTATGAGGATGCTACGATTTCAGATGCAGGGCTGGTTGTTGTTAATTTGGTGGATCTTGACCATGAGTTATCCGGTAGTTCCAATTATGAGAAGTTTAAAGATGAGTAGACACCTCCCTTCACTACATTTTGTACTTATTTTGATATCATGCTACTCATTGTTATCATCTTTATGATATTTTTGATATAATGGAAATTTCCAACTCGAATTTAATTCTTATACATCTTTTCATAACTAGTCTTTCAAGTACTATATGTATATCAGCAAACCCCCCCCCCCCTGCCGATGTCCCCGAACTTAGGCACTTTCTCCCCCGTTCCCCTGTCCCAAAACTCAGTGGAACACTGATTATAAATAAAATGCAAGCTTCGGGGACAAAGTGCAAGAAGCATTTCTACCTCTTCTCTCTATATATTCGCCAGCATTCTATTTTACTCTTCCTTTATGGCAGTGTAACTGAAGGATATTGGGCAGTGTAGTAGAAGTGACAAAGGTTATTCATCTGATTTCTACTAGCATTTCCTGCATGAAATTCCATGTGGAATTTGTTTTTTAATTCCAAGAAAAAATCAGGATAACATTCTGAGTCTGATTTTTCTGAGATTTGAGACTATTTTTCTGATTCTGATTTTCTGATGAGACATCAAATCTGAAAAATAGATAAAATCTCGAGGCCATTTTGAGGATATAGCAGGAACCATTTATTTTATATCAGCAGTAGTCCTGTTATTATCATTTGTTAAAGCTGGTAGATAAAGTTTGAGAGATTGCAGCGAATACATTTAGCAGTAGCATAACACTTTCTTCACTGAAAATCAAAAGTTCAAATTTTGATAGTCCACGTCATAGTAGCAAAACTAATTCTCGGGAATAAATCAGCAAACTAAAAGATAAATATTACTTATTATATTTTATTAAATTGGGAAATTCGGGTTGGGGTTAAGGTTTTTTAAAACAAAAAATATCACAACACAGTCAAAAAAATCATCAAAAATTGAAACTAAATCAGATTAAATAAGCTAAAAATCTTTTTGTGTAATTTTTGTATTTTAAAAATCATTTTCTGCTTCAGGTTCTGATTTATCACAATAAATAGCGATTTTTTCCCTAATTTCTGCTACTATGATCTGAGTCACATTGTCTGGAAAAATAGGGTGATTGTCAATCTTTTACTCATTGAATTTCAAAAGTATAATGGTGTAAAGTTGTAAACTACAACTTTGGATGCAGAGATTCCTACATGTCAGCGCTGACAGGTTTTTGGACAGAGAATTAAAACAATACATGAGGCCAAATGAATTACCTTGGGTGAGATTCACAACGAGAGGACTTTTGAAATAGCCACCACTAAGATGGTTATCCGAAAGCTTAGAAAGTTTGTTTATTCAGAAGATTCTCTAAGGAAAGTTATTTCTATAACTAGAGCATAGGAGTTGAACAGACGTTACAGGAGGGTGCTGTGACTACTGCCCTCGCTTATTCCCAGGACACTACCCAGTCCTCTTAGAGTCAAAGTGTCTGCAGGCACACCAATATGTCTCATGGGGAGGATAGAAGTAGATGGAGTTTTCAATATAGCATAGCATAATGTTTTATTTATGTTATAGTACACCTACATATATTCATCTAATATTATCAACCTAATTTAAAAAATTTTATCATTTGTGAACAACATTCAAAATCTAAGCTTGCATTTATAAGAATGACATAGCATACACTTTTGAGTGATCATTCAAATTAGAATTTTTAAAAACAAGAAAACAAAACCAAAATCAAGAAAAAATAACACCTTTATCACATCACCAATTGTAACCGATCCTGTATTTGCCCATGTGGGCAAACCTTGAACATGCATCAGTCGAAACGTTGAAGACTGAACTTGTTGAGGTACATTAAATTGTCGAATTGGCTCAGATTGATCATTCTTCATCAAGTCATCCACATCTCTAAGGCCTTGGTAATGGCCAGCATTGGTTGTATTCATAGATGAATAATTCTCTCTTGAACCAGCGCACACTTGTTCAATCTCAATAGCCTATTAAAGGATGAAAAACCTTGTTCAAGAAAAATGATTATTCAAGGAATAAAAGTGATAATAGCAATCATTTGTGTTATTAATGTAGATATTTATTCAAGGAAATCCAAAGCATGTCATAAGGCACCTCCTCTTTAGTTAGTATAAACCAATAAAATCATATTTCTAAGTTACTGTAAAGTACAACTAACGAACTCAGCTTGTAAAATCATTTTTTAGGCATGTATACTAAGTCACTCCAAGGAGTTAGAAAATCAACAATCTTTGAGGCTTTCTAATATACAAAAGAAAAGTCTAAGTTTGAATAAAACCAACAAGTACATAAGCAACATAAAGCTTTTCTGAAAGTGATCAAAAAGAGGAAAACTAGAGCCATTAATTACTTGAGGATGACATTTATTGTCTAATCAATTATCTATGTCTCAAGGTTTCAATTGGAGACACGGACAATGAGTGTATTCATAAAGCTTGCAAATGCTGTGATATGGTTAGTTTATTCTATTCACAGATATTGCCTACACGTTACCATTAAATATATGAACCCCTAAGTTCACTCTAAACATAAACATCACAAAATATTGATGCAGTAGCATCAAGTTATCAACATGAACAATGATAAAGCCAAATCAAAAATAAAATTAACATTTATCCCTTCTTGAACTCCCTCTTAGCTGCTAAAACTCTAACTTTTGAGTTCAACTGATCTTTGTTTAAGTATAAGCCAATAAAATCATATTTCTAAGTTACTATAAGGTACAACTAACGAACTCAGCTTGTAAAATCATTTTCTAGGTACATATACTAAGTTATTCTAAGGGGTTAGAAATTCAACAATCATTATGAGGGTTTCAGATATACAGAAGAAAAGTCTAAGTTCGAATAAAACCAACTAGTACATAAACAACATAAAGCTTTTCCAGAGGTGATCAAAAAGAGAAAAACTAGAGCCATTGATTATTTAAGGATGACATCTTTATCTAATTAATTATTGATATCTCAAAGTTTCAATTTAACACACAAACAAGATGTATACTTCTAAAGTTTGCAAGTACTGTAATATTGGTAGTTTTTTCTATTCATAAATATTGCCTACATGTTACCCTTAAATATATGAACCCATAAGCTCACTCTAAACATAAAGATCACAATATATTGATGCAGTAGCATCAAGCTATCAACGTGAACAATGATATAGCCAATCCAAAAATAAAATTATCATTTATCACTTCTCGCACTCCCTCTTAGCTGCTATAACTCTAACTTTTGAGTTGCTATAACCATAGAAGCATAAATCCTTTCGGGAATAAATCAGCAAAGAGTAGGATTTTTTGAAAAAATTGGGAAAAAACCAGCAAAAAATCGGGAAAATCGGATTTACAAAAAAATGCGAAAATTTGAAGAAAAACAGTCAATAACTACTTTTCTTTAAGTTAAAGGACATTTCCATAGCATAAATGATGCAGGACTTATATAAATGATACAAAGCACTTGCACAACTTCCAAATATATTTTTTAACTTGGAGGACTCAAAGTTTTAACATTGATTTTGTTTGCATAAATTTCAATCAAGCTATGATTTGAAGTGGCACCAAAATATGATGTGGGCTTTCTTATTTTTCAAAGTCAGAATGAAGCTTTCTTCGTAAAATATTGTCAATAAAAGAAAATCTTCATGTTCATAAAAGTAGAATTCATTTTCCAGAATTCTCTCAAGTTCCTTTTATTATATATACTCAACAAACAATTATATACAAAGTTGGCATGATATACACATATGTGAAATGATATATACACATGCATATACCAAAACAACTTTATATATGCTGAACTTAGAGACTGAATTGCATGAATTATTTAATTTAATTTTGAGTAGAGTTTTAAATATCTAGCGATTTGATTAATTGTAAGACAAGCCTAAAATGATTATAATAATTATTGTAGGCTTCTTTGTTTTCTCCAAAATAAATAAGGCAAAACTTTGTTACCTTGCTCTTTTAGATCATATTGCAACAAATAAATAAGGCAAGTTGTTACGGTCATCTTTTGTTTCATATTGCAACAATTTAAATATTTGAAATTGATACAAACAAAATCAATGTTAAAAAAGAAATAGTATCAATCAAGCTATACAATATATTCTATCTAGAAAGAGAGGAAAATTTTGTTTGTAATCACCTATCTCCCATGCTACTTCCTGACTCTGCAACACTTCATAACTTCACAACACTTTCAACCCAACTTTCCCGACTGCATCTTCAATTTCATGTGTCAATTTCATTGAGAATCACGTCATGTTTTTGCGGGTTTTTCCTGTCAGCAACGCTTTTAGTGTTTCTGCCATGTTTCTCGCATTGTTTTTACTAATTAATTACTTGATAAGTCACAAAAAAAGCGTTGAAAGTCGTTGACCAAAAAAGCGTTGAAAGTCGTCGACCAAAAAATCTCAATTTTGCGGGGAACACTATTAATTATAAACTATATGGGTACGTGTTGTCAGGTTTTCACACTGTCGCCCCATTGCAAATGGGGACCTCATCTTTTGTTTGGCAGTAGAGTAGTTGTCGTAGTTGGCCTTAGTTTGGTGGCAATCTCACAGTCTCTAAGTCAATAGGCTTAATTCAAGCAGCTCTAGGTGCAAGCCTTGTTCATTCGAGAGTTCAAACCATTACGGGAAGTCATTTACTAACTAGGCATCTAACACTCAAAAATTTCGAGGATAGAGGTGAGCCTTAGGATATGGAAGGATTCGAAGGACTAATCTGAGATGCAAAATCTGACTTTGGAGGGGATTCAAATCTGATCTATGATCCAGGTTGAGATCTGATGAAAAAAACACTAGAAGTGTGAAACCCAAGGATTGTGAATATGGCATGAAAATTAAGAGAATGGACAAAATCTGAGCATGAAAAATGGAATGAGAACTTTAACATTCAGATCTGGGATAAGTATCACCAAAAATTAGAGAAATGCATGATAGAAGAAGTTTTTACCAAGCAATGAAAAAGAGAATTCAACTTTTCAAAAGGAAAGACAAACACTTAGCATTTTTTGAAGTATTTGAAAAATTCCAAGAGGTGGTCAGAATCCAACCTCCCCTTGGAACTGGATTTCCAAGAGTAGGTCAGATTCCGACCTCCGACAGAAAACCAAATTAAATGAAGAAGGTGAATCAATCGAAGTTTTAAGGGTGATAATCAGATTTCAAGACCAAAAAAGGGAGATGAAAATCGGATTTGAATCCCTTCCAAAGTCAGAACTTGCATCTCAGACCAGTCTATCGAATCCTTCCATATCCTAAGGCTCACCTCCATCCTCGAAATTTCGAAAGTGTTGGATGCCTAGCTAGCAAATCTCTTCCCTTAATGGTTTGAACTCTCGAATGAACAAGACTTGCACCTAGAGCTGCTTGAACCCAACCTATTGACTTGGAGACTGCGAGATTGCCACCAAACTAAGGCCAACTACAACAACTACTATGCTGCCAAACAAAAGAGGGGGTCCCCATTTGCAATGGTGCGATGGTGAGAAAACCTCAAAATTGTTCACTGCTTTCCTGTTAAAGGGCCATCTATAATACTGCATAATAGTTATAATTTTAAAATTAGCATATAATAATTATAAATTTAATCTCATCAGAATCCATGAGGCGAGACATGCATAGAGCTCGGATCATAATGAAACCACAATTTAGAACAAATCCATTAACTGCTTTGACACTATCTCGCATGCCCCCCACAATTTAGGATGATTGAATACTTTTCAATTTCAATGATGACCACCATTGCTCCTCCCACTCCTCTATTTAGGGTTTAGAAACTAAAGGGACAAAATGAAAACTTTTTTCCATGTTGATTCCGCAATGACTTCCCTTCTGTCCTTGATCAACTGTTCCACTTGTGCTTTATTAAACTTTGTAACATTGATATTCAAATTTGCGTATCCAAGGGATCTGTTTCCCCAACCATTTGTACCATAATGTGGTTGAAGTCTTTATTAGTGTCTACGAGTCTAGGCATTTTGTCCTTAGGGTACAATGCCCATTGCAATAAGACTTTATTTTCAGGATCAAAACCTGAGCCGGTATATATCTTGTCCACATCTTCAGGCAACATTTTCTTATTTGTATTCTACTTTTTCACAAAGCTATCAAAAACAACTGCAAAGCTCATATTCCACCCCAGGAAGATAACAATTCCAACGTCTTGTCATAGTTGCCTTCCTCTTTCTGGGGTCATATTATCCATTTCTGAATCCACATCTTGCAATTCCTTCAACAAATCATCTTCATTTGCTGAGGTGATTTCATTCACCTTTTATGTCAACAATCTACCTTTATATTTATACATAAATGTTCTAAATTCAGAAGTATGAACAAAGTCATAATCTGAAACAAATTCTTTATATGCCAACTGCCTTACATCATCCATCTCATCAACTGGGGGTGGTTCTACCACAATTACTTTGTCATGATAAGGATCAAGACTTGCTTTTGAAGCCTGATCAAAATGAGTATAGCCCCCTTCTCGTACTGACATGTCTTCAATGGCATTTTCCAATTCAGGGATTGGCTACGGTGACAAATGCATAAGGGGTGATACACTTTGAATACCTTTTTCTTTTGGTCCTTGAGACATTCTGAAAATGTAGGATGGAACTCCTATTACTTCATCTACATGAGAAATCATCTTGTCATAAGCCTCCAACTTTTCCAAGGCTTGTGACTCATCAAGGTTTCTTAAAATATCATCTTGTTCAAGTGGCACATGCTCATATGAGTGTTATTTTTGTGATTTCTTCGCCTGGCTGATGAAACCTTCGG